>CM057812.1:48922952-49105689 GCA_030067965.1 Latrodectus elegans
ATAAAATAAATTTTTTCTGCGAAACATGTGTTATATATATTCATATAACCTACTACGTTTGTCGACCACGTATAAATTAGCTAAGAAGTTTCCCATCCACAAGATCCACCAAAAAACCGCAATATCCTTTAATTGTTTTGAGCACTGTATATATATATATATATATATATATATATATATATATATATATATATATATATATATATATATATATATATATATATATATATATTTATATATTTATATATATATATATATATATATATATATATATATATATATATATTAAGTTGTAGAGTCTGTAAATAAGAACATATACAGATTCAACTGTAAAAAATACATATTGAAAATTAGCGAATGCGAATACAATGAGACTAATAATCCTCATTACGTTCCCGAATATAAATATGCATCAAATATGTAAATGCCATGCTGAAAAGTTTAACAATACGTATCAAGAGACTTTTCTATACGTGGTAACTTTTACTGCTGCAGCTACAAAAATGTGTTCGAAGAGCAAAGATTTGTGATTAGATGGTAAATATTTTCTTTGGATAGTTACACAGCAAATAAGGGGAAAATCATTTGGAACCAGTAGATAGAAGCTTATCCGGTTTAACTTGTGAATCCTTTTGCGTTCATTATATTTTCAACATGTAAAAATCCCAAACGCATCACGTTATAATTAAAAATAATTAAAAGAATAGTGCTGAAAGTATAATCAAAAAATATGTATAAAATTAAAAATGTTTCGTTCCGAAGGTACAATATGCATTAGCTTGTAATTAAAAAAATGTTATTTACGTGTAAGCAAAAGATATAAATTGCTTCATGAAGCAACAATAGAAGTAGTAATTAATAAGCTATCAGTAATAAATAGCTAACAATGTATGGAAAAAATTGTATTGAATATGTATACCTGAATTAGTATAACTGAATTATATATTATACTAAGACAATTTTTAGTTAAATAAAGTTGTCATCCTTTTCAGTTGAAATTTGATGCATGTTTTTGGACATTTATAAGAAAATAAATGTATTTATTTCTCAAATATTGTTAACATAATTTCTATTACTGAAAAGGGAACGTTAAAAAGTTCAATTATAATGCACTTGTTTGGATATCACATGTCTAATGACCATCAAATAAATTTTTGTGATACTCAAAAATTTATAAACTTTTTAACGATTAAATTCCAAATTTATATACTTAATGTATATTTTTTTTGAAATTGCTCAATATGATGATATACTTTATATCGGAAAAGATATTTAAAAGAGAACTATTTCATAGAAGTTGCTAAAAAAATGTATTCATTCAAATTTAAAGATTTTTTTTTCTACAAAAACCACTTGTTTTAAATATATACCACAGTGAATGCATAAATCAGTTTTATTTTTGCAGCAGAACAATATTAGGTTTCTATGCAGAATAAATCTTTTTTATTTTTTTTATTTTGCTCTAGTGACATGTATTTCTCTTTCAGGAAAATCCATCATCTTCTTCTAGGAGTAAAAGTACTTCAGTTGAACTTAATCCTTAAATATAGGTGAAGATACTTTTTTTTTCCTCTAGGGAATAAAAAAAAAACTATTTCTTGGATCATACAGTTTGCTATCGACTCTTACTTCATGCCTTAGGCTTCAGATAAAGCAGATCGCTGTCGTTTTTTATTTCAAAGATATTCATCGATTTACTTTTCTATCACAAAAAAACGTAATCTGTTTGGTTTTCAAGTTGTTTTGAAGTTCAATGATAATAAAATATTTTCATTGAAAGAAAGTTAAATACAATAATTATAAATTAAACTTAACTTTCGCAGAGATAGAAGAAATGAAATGCAAAAAGAAATAATTCTGCACTTCAAATTAAAATAAGGAAATTCTATAAACATAAAATACTTGTTTTCATTTCTGGGGTGAAAATAATATATCTTTGAGAATTAGATTTGTATTAAATTCTAAGCCATATTCCACTTATGTATATATATATATATATATATATATATATATATATATATATATTAAAACTATACACTTATTCAGAATATTATAATATATATTTGAATATTTCATTTGTATTGATAAAATATTTTGTTAAGTTCATTATTATTTCAAATAAGCAGTAGTTTTGTCTGTTGTATTTATAAATTATTCAGTACTTTATATAGTAAATATCTCATCTATATCATCAAAATAATATTATAAAATGTGGTATATAACTTAAATTAATTACCTAAATAAACTGAAATCAGAGTCTGAATATTTTCCCATAAATAGTTTGGATGCTTCTGCAAGATCAAAGATGTAATATATATCGTTTATATATATATAAATATGTAATATATGTAGTTTTTTATTTTTAAATATCATCCCTATATTTGTTTAATAATATACATGGATAATTCTAAATACTAAAGTCCCCCCCTCCCCATCCTTTCCATTATTATTATCAAAAATTAGTAAATTTATTATTTCAAATAAATAATTTTTAATTTCAAATAAGTAAATTTATTGCAGTAAAGTCCTGGGTTATTTTTAAACTATACATTAATTTAAATTGAATAAATCTTCATTTGAAGTATTATATCTTCTATTCATTTGCTTCTTTTGTTTTATTTAATAGATATTTACAGGAATCTAAATAAATTTTGACACAGAGAATGTGAAATACTATATGAAAACTTTTTTGTTTAGTTATATTTACATTTCTCCCAAGCAAATCTTAAAAGCAAATTATTCTTTATCATTTAATTAATTTGATAAGAACTTTTATGGAACATCTTTAGTAAGAAGTTACATACGAATTAAAATTATCTTGGACTTCCTTGGGTTAAGTTTCTTCAACTTTGTAATGTACCAAATGGTAGCAAATATACCTTGTCATCATCCATGTAGAAAAATAGCATTTCTTTTAATCTATCTTACTTTAAGAAAATGTGAAATTGATTGTCTAAATAAAAATCCCCAAATTTGTTTTGATATCAGACTCGGTAGGTTATTAAGATTACAGTATGGATTCTAATGTCCAAAATAATTA
Organism: Latrodectus elegans; assembly: GCA_030067965.1. Lineage (NCBI taxonomy): Eukaryota > Metazoa > Arthropoda > Arachnida > Araneae > Theridiidae > Latrodectus > Latrodectus elegans. The sequence continues at coordinate 48,925,993 of CM057812.1, forward strand.
GATTAGATGCTTATCAACCAGTGATAATAATTTTTTTATTGAACTATCTCCATTATTTTAAACTTGAGAAAAACTTGTTGACAAAATATCACTTATAGGAATCGTTTTGACTGACATATTTTTTCTGAATTCCATGAACACTTGAAAATAAGAAGAAAAGGAAAGAAATTTTTATTTTATCTTATTTGCAAACAAGCAGACGTTTAGGCGTTTGTAATATAAATTCCCATGTACATATTTAAAAAAAATTGAATGGCAAATATATATTAGTCAAAAGCGTCATTTTATTGTGATGTATTTTAAGACATTTCATCAGTGATGGAGATTTACCGATGATTCAAACCTATTAACCCAAACTCTTTTAGCAGAATCTAATTTACTTATGGCACACGCATGATGCACATGTTATACATTTTAATTAATTTATAAATAATGTATCTTTTGTGAATACAAAATAAAAGATAAGTGCAACGCGTAAACGACAATCTCCTTTATTCATTTACGCGTAACCCGATTTTTGAAACAGATTATCTTTGTTTTTCTTCCGCACTCAAAAAAAGTAAATTAATAAATAAAGTACATAAAAGTATAAAAATGACGAATTAGTCTAAGCGAATAATATATAAAATTGATAGGTCATTTCTTGATAATTTTTTTTATGAATTTACTAGCCAAAATCAATTTTTCATCATTTTTCCCAGAATTATCACTTCCTCAAATAAATCCAAAATGAATAAAATCTTTGATAAATGCCTAGGAAACTTGACCTGACAAATACAAAAATAAACTATTAATCACATAAATGAGATTTTATTGAACTTTTCGGTTTACGAAGCTTGCTCCATAAAATCAATTATAGTTATAGGCTCAAGATATTTTCAAATAAATTTCTAACAGTAATTAATAGCTTTATTGCTTATATATATATATATATATATATATATATATATATATATATATATATATATATATATATATATATATATATATATATATATATATATATATATATATATATATATATATATATATATATATATATATATATATATATATATATATATATATATATATATATATTAATAGAAATATGTAATTTATGAAATTATTTGAAAAAGACAATGTATTTCTCATATATATTATACGATATATTATTTATGAGGCTTTCAGATTTCAATATCATAAACAAGACAATAGTACATTTGTGCCTAAAGGTTTTCCCTATAAAAATGATTAAATACTATTATTATTACATAAAAATATTTTTCACTTTTTAAAAAGCACTATTTATAATAAAAATCTTCAAAACATTCAATCTATATTTAACTTCAAATTGATTAATATGTGAAATCATTTTATTCATAGACTCAAATATTAATCTTTATTTTAAAATTAACATCTGCTATTTCAGATTATTTAAAAAGAAAACGCAAAATTAATTAAGGAAATTTTAAATAATTTATAATTTCTGAATATCCCTGTTATAAAAATATGTTGACTTAGTAATATTTCAAATTAATTTAATCTCTATAATCAATGGGAAACTAAGTTTTATGAGCCAAGTGTAAAAGATAATTATTTTAGACATGTTTACTTTGAAATATCGCAAATCAAAATTCAATTTTTTCATTTTATTTGGAAGATTATATAAATAAAATGTTACATTTTTTTAAGGTTGAAAGTGCAGCTGATTATTTTAATCATTTTTATTAATTATCCTACAAAATAAAATAATTTTGAAAATGTACTTTAATCAATTCAAAAATTACCATAGAACAGGTTTTTTTTATTTATTTTTATTCAATATAGGTTAACATATTACAATTTAATGGAAGATGTTAAATATTATTTTTTTTCCTTATAATATCAGAGCTATAGTAAAAAACTTGAATAATAGAACATAATGTGTGGAAATTAACTTGATAAACGCGATATTTTTATATTAACTTGATAAACGATAAACTTGATGAACAAATTTATATTAACTTGATAAACAAAATATATATTATACATATACCAGATATTTTTTCAATATACACTGAGATGGAAAAAAAAATCCCAACACCAAGAAATAGTTATTCTAGAGTAAGGAAATTCCAGCAATACATTCATATAGGTAAAGTACGTAATTGATTACAATTTTGAGATCACAGGTTAATTTAAGCCCGGGAAGAGCCATTGCAAAAGTGAAATACAGGTACATTAATAACCGGTGTAACCGCCAGAATTTTGAATTCAAGCATACAAACGTGCATGCATTGAATCATATAGGTACTGGATGTCCGTTTGTAGGATAGAGTTCCATGTATGTTGCACTTGGTCGATTAATACAGGGTCGGTTAATGCTGGTTGTGGATGTCCCATGCGTGCTCAATTGATCTGGTGATCTGGCAGGCCAAGGCAATATGTCGACACACTGTAGAGCACGTTGGGTTACAACAGCAGTATGAGGTCAAGTGTTATCCTTTTGGAAAACACCTTCTGGAATTCTACTAATGAAAGGCAGGACAACAGGTTGAATCACCAGACTGACGTACACATTTGCTGTCAGGGTGCGTGGGATAACCACGAGAGTGCTTCTGCTGCCATAAGAAATTGCTCCCCAGACCATAACTCCAGGTGTAGGTCCTGTATGTCTAAGCCACAGACAGGATGGCTGCAGCCGCTCACCTGACCTCCTCCTAACCAACACACGGCCATCACTGGCACCAAGGCAAAACCAGTTTTCATCAGACAACACAACAGATCTCTACTCCGTCATCCAATGAGCTCTAGTCTGACACCACTGACTTCGCAAACGGCAGTGGTTTGGCGTTAGTGGAATGCACACTACAGGACGTCTGGCTCGGAGCTGTCTTTGAAGTAACCGATTGGTAACAGTTCGTTGTGTCACTGTGGTGAAAACTGCTGCTCAAATTCCTGCTGTAGACGCAGTATGACTGGCTACGGCCATAGTCCGAACACGGTGGTCTTCCTTCTCAGTAGTGTTACGTGGACGATTGGAGCCTGGTCTTCTTGAGGCAGTGCCTTCCCTTGACAACTGCTGCCAACATTCATGCACAGTGGATGCGTTTCTGTCAGGCCTTTCTGCAATCTCGCGGAAAAAAAAATTCACCTACTCGTAGGCCTATTTTACGACCTCGTTCTAATTCAGTGAACTATTAATAAAGGCTTCGTCATCTTCTTAAAGGCTTTGTTGACTAGCATCAACTCACTACATCAAATCTCGACGCTAAACAAGTTTCAGGAACGTTACAGCTCGTTTTTACAGCAAACCAGACTTGCATCTTCCGTGTATCGCTACTAGTAAATTTGAATCGACGTCATCTTTCAGATGTATGAAATATATATATATATATATATATATATATATATATATATATATATATATATATATCCATCTATGTAACAATTTAATTTTTTTCCTAAAACTGCCGATTAAAATTTGCATTACATTTATACTCTTGAAATCTAGTCGTCATGTATTTCTCAATCAGTAAGATTATGTATAACAATATTATTGAAAATATATACATGTGTTGTTTATGTTGTAGTTACTGATGACACTTGGACAAGCCAAGCTCGCTTTGCCTTAGATATGCGAATTTAAGTCAACTGCGAGCGTCTTTAGTTTAATCAGAGCACCATGAAGGTGAAAGTACGACTTTTTGCTCTTAAGTTCTCCGATAGATGACAGCACCAGAGTATCTACTTTCTTATTTTTAGCATTGATCTGAAGGGGGAGTAAATTTCTCCAGACCAATGCACATATGGTAACTGCTCAACGATACATATGTTTCATGTCGTTATGCCTTCTTGTAAAATGAATGTAGCTTTACATTGAACTTTTGGATTGCAATATAAATTATGTAATTTTTATAGAGAAGTGTTTTATTTTATTGGAGTAAATATGCATTTTTATATTCTAAAATCCTTTAATTTGATGGTGTTTTGAACTGAATAGGTCTGTTTTGTATCTTTTCTCTCGAAATGAACTTTATAAAATGATGAATTAAATAAACGTTTTTCAAAATTTGGGATCTTTATGATATGCCTACGTAGTTTATACTGAAATGAGTATTGCGTTAAAATATATTGGTTGTCTTTATTTATGTTGATAAAACCTCAAATAATATTTTTATATTATAAAATGTTTTTTTTTTTTTTCCAATGGCAGATTGTAGACAGTTTCAACAGCAACAGAGTCTTTTAATCTATTGTTTCCTGATACCAAGGAACCGGCCAGACACAGCGACCTCTTAGCCGCCATGGCGTTACCCCGGGTACATCATTGGAGTGGGCCACCATCGCACCCTCACACATACCATAGGGACACGTTTATACGGTAGGCATAATTCATACTTTATTCACACGCACAAGGAAAGGCAAAGACAACATAGAGAGAGAGAAATTACATCCATGCACATAAACCGGGATTCGAACCTAGGACCTCCCTATCCGTAGTCAGGCACGCTGACCACTAGACAAGTTAGCCGACATATTATAAAATGTTTTTTTTTTATAAATCTAAACATTTGAACAAAAATTGCTGTTTTTAGGTCAAATTATCATTCTAAATATCGAAGTTATTATGCAGAAATATTTTAATTTAAGTGATATCTATACAATTTAAAATACATTTGCATAAGTAAATTTGTCCATGCAATTTTTATTCAAATAATGATATCAGATTTTGTAGTGTTTGTAAATATGAGATACAGTAAAATTAGTTATTTAAGGAATAATTAATTGTTCTAAATATTATTCTGTATAATATAATATGCACGTATTTTAGTGGTTTTAGTACTCATCTTGATATTTAAGTTTTATGAATTTTTATGGCTTTTTCTTTATTAATTAACAACTATTACCCATTAATATGAGTGAAAATGTTACATGATGAAAATTGCTTTCTGGGAACATTATTATTGATTTTTATTTAATTTTAAGCGTGTGTACTCGTTTTTAATCCTTAGAAAATTTTTGACATTTTGATGAATATATTTATTCGTTCGCATTTTAAGATAGTAATATATTCTCTATATTTTTTGCTATCAAGAGAGAGAGAGAGAGATTATATTTACTTACATAAAACTATCTTATAATAACCAGTTAAACTTTAATCTCATTAGCAGCTTAACTATCATGTATTTCCACTAAATTCCTAATTTCCTCATTTAATTTAAATCAGTAAATTGATTAAATCAACTATTTAATTAGAATTAACTTTGGTAAATATACTTTAATAATATAGTGCTATATTAAAATTGAATAAATTAAAAAATCAAACATTTACATTTTTTGTTTAAATATATAATTTTTACATTAGTTTATTAAATTTGTGGGGCAGAAAATCCCGTAAAAATGATATATAGTTTCAGTTCCAATCATTTTGTATCCTCCGTATTTGCCCGAAATTATTTATAGGAGTGAAGTTTGGAGATCTACTTATACCCAACCCATCCTACAATATATTCAATTTCTGAAACTTCGTCGACCAGAAGAGTTCTACATGGCTTCATATTATGATTCATTAAAACGAAATTAGTCCCAATTGTGCGTACCTGAAATGACAAACATATTGATCCCAGATTTATTATCTCACACCAGTATCACACCGTGCCCCTGTTAAAGACATGGTGTTATTTGATGATAATCATAATGTCTGAATATACGATTAAACTCTACCATCATAATAGTCAATTTCGTGAAAATTGGTGATTACCCAACGAGTCTTTAGTTTTTTTCCATATGAACCCACGGTGGGACTCCGTGGTTAGTCTGAACCGGGATACATCAATGAAGAGAACAGCGACCTCTATGTATCTAAACTCCAATATCTAAGTTCTCTACTAAATTGTCTAAAACTCTCCTATACTTATTAATAAGAGGGGAGTAATTCGCGAGTTTTTTTTCAAATACTCTCTCTTAGGAAGTCTTCTAGAATCCGCCACTCTGTAAACTCATGTTCTTGTAGCAGTATACCAGTCATGAGCGAGTGAAGAAGCTGTATCATTCCTGATATTCTTCGGTAGAATAGACAAATGATGATCATCTTTGGCTGCCGTGGATCTTTGACGAACTTTTTCAGGCTTTCTCTCAAGGGATCCAGCCTCTTTCGAATTTTTTCGATATATTCTACTTAAATTTGGCATTAAATGAAACTCTCTAGAAATCTAGACTTGAAACTGGCATGTTGATGATTACTTTATGTTATTTTTGGTAATGCTCCAAAAAGCATGAAAAAAGTTGTCGAATTGTGTCAGTGAACGAAAAGCCTTTTTTGTTACTCGCACTTATGAAACCTGTCCCCCTACTTGTTCTGCTCACTCATAAATTTACGTTTCCGTTTCATACAAACACGATTCGTATTTTTGTTTTGAAGTAATGTTTTCATTCATTCAGTTTTTTAATACAGAAATCGTGTAAAGTGTGAGAATTCTCTTAATTTTAAACACCAGGGTATGAATAAAGCTTTCTTTACTTTCTTGGAGCTAAATTAATAAAAAAAAGAAATTGCGTTATATAACTCTGGCATTTATAACATGATAGTTTCCTATTATTTTAACTTTTTTACAAATCAATTGCTATTTCATGTAGTATCTATTTCATAATTTAAATTTATTAAAATCCATTGTCATTCATTACATTTAATTGGAATTAATTGAGAACACAAAAACCTTAAAATGTTAAGAAATAAAAAAATTCAAAAGTATGAGATTTTTGTATTTCTTACAATAATTGTAAATGTATTTGAAAAATATTTTATAATATACTTTGTTTTTTTTTTGTTTCTTCCGGTTTCATTGTTGCTTAAAATAAAGGATAATTTCCAGAAATTTGACAAACGAGTGTAAATAAGGTCAAAAATAAAATGAGTTAACATTATGCATTAAAATAAAGTATTTTGAGTTATTAACAATGAAAGATTTCAAATACCTTATAATATCAAATTAACATCATTTTGCTTCATGACTCCGAAAATTTGTGTAATTAATAACGTTTATAATTTAATAAAAACAGTATGTTATTAAATAAATATTAATAAGATAATTTTAAATCATTAATTAATGTTAAGAAAACTTTATTTATTACAAAATTTAATTTATTATTAAAAAATTTCAGGAAAAAAACTTCAAATTTTCATTAAAGATTATCGAAAAGGATTTTAATAGACATTTACAAACAATATATTTTATGATTGCAAGCAACACACACATAAATGCATATTTTATTATTTTATCTTTATATAAGTACCATGATCGAATGAGATGAATCACTAAATCAATTATAATTTAATAAAATTTATTTATTCCAATTATATATATATATATATATATATATATATATATATATATATATATACTTAACTTTTAACAATTATCTTAACTATTAAATTGCCGTTTAAGGAAAAAAAACATTTTAAGTAAGATATATATTTTATAGCCAATTATAGTTAAACAAGAAGCTTTAATACATAAATTTTCAATGAAATATAAAGCTTTGCAACCAATTTACTTATAGTAACAGAAAACATACATTAACCATTTATTTCTTTTCATTGTAGTACGTTATTTCTTAATTTTGTACGAAGTATCTTCACAATTACTAAAGACATAATTTCAAATTAAGAAATATTAAGAATAATTACTTCTTCAAAGTGTAGCAATTACTTCTTTTATTTTGAAAGAAGATCATTAAGAGTTTTTCTAAAATGTATTTATTTCGTCAATTGATGAATGGTTTAATTTTGGCTTTATCTTACTGAAAAATAAAGTAATGTTTTAATTTGTTCTTTATGTTTTATTGCTTAAAAATCAATGTATTTGCGTAAGTCTGATTAATTATAATCAATTATTTCTTGATTTCTAGAATTTTATTTATTTTTATTTTTTTATAGTTTTTTGTGATATATGAGTGAGCAATGTTTGGTTTTATCTTACTGAAGAGTAAAACAACATTCTAAGGTTTTAATAAATTTTTATGTTACTAAAGTTAATAATTGAAATTACATAGCAAGCTATTTCATTTGTTTGGCTCTAAAATGTAAAAATTCCATTAATTCACAAATTTTATGTATTTCATTTTGAGAAGGAAAATTCTGTTTTTCACATTTTATGATTTAATAACTATAATTTTTCATGCTTAAAAATAATAAATCTATAGTTTATTAAATTCGAAGCATTAAATATTGAATGCTTCGAATTTAATAAACTATAGATTTATAAGAATTAAATATGATAACAAATTTAAAATATAATAAATGTGATTATTTTAATGGCAATTTGTGGTTAAATTTGTTGATAATTTTTTGACTTTCTTGACTTTTTAAATTTCATTTTCCAAACATCCAGTAGATGGAAGCAATCTATGTTTAACTATCAGTATTATAATTTGGAAATTCTGAAATAGTCCTAAGAAATAAATACATCTATTTTGTTATCTGCTTTGTAATAAGTATTGATATTTCTTTGATAAAGGACATTTGAATATTAGAGAATATCTTTCATTTATTTTAAAGAGAGAAGAAAAATATAATTAAGATATATTATATATACTTTAATATAAGTACGAATGAATTTGTTTGATTTTATATTTAATAATTGTAGTTTTCTTTTATATTTAATAAATCTGAACAAGAAATCTCAGTTTAATCATGAAGTCAAAGACACTTAAATGAAAACCTCTTACTATATAGCTGATATTTTCTTAAAATTATTAATTAAATTATTGTATTTTTAAGGAAATTTTCTGTTATTTGAATAAAATTCAATGCTGATAATTTAAAATAATATTTGTGTATTATTTACTGCAAGAATACACTGCTTTTAATCGGATAAAAGTTTTTAAGAAAATATTATGAGGGTATTAATTTAAGAAAAAAAATACAAAGTAAAATATTTTAGTTGTCTTCTTTTTTTCATATATAATATTTTTTTCTAATTTTTCATAATAGAAATGATCAAAAGTTACTGATTTTCTCATAACACCAATGGTTTACAGTAGCTCAGTAGCTCTTGAACTGGTCACAGAGATTTTTCATATAGCAATAATAATAAAATCCGTTATAAATCACTGCATTAAATTGTGCTTCAGAACGAAGCATCGATTTCATACTATATATTTATATATATATATATATATATATATATATATATATATATATATATATATATATATATATATATATATATATATATATATATATATATATATATATATATATATATATATATATATATATATATATATATATATATATATATATATATATATATATATATATATATATATATATATATATATATATATATATATATATGATTATCTGTTGTTGATTTTATTTCCTTATCCTACCCAAAATTATAATCATAATTTTGACGGCTTTTCGACATACTAACTCCATAATCACTCATCATTACTGAATTTTGAAAAAAGTAGTGTACGGAATATCTTAAGTTTGGAGATACTTTACAAATAAAAAATCATGCCTAATGATTTCAATTTTATGACAATCTGCACTAAAATTAATTTTTTTCTTATCAGATTACAAAACTTTAAACTATGTGTAAATATGCATGTACTAATAAAGTAAAGTTTAATAAAAATGATGAATTGAATTGAATAAAGTATAATTTAATTTTGAATTATGCCACCCAATAATTTTTAAATATTCACTTGAATTATTTAAAATATTTAACAACAAAAGTACATATCATAGTTTCTTGCCTCTAATTTGGATATGTGAAAAGTGTTTTTTTTTAAAAGGATGATCTGAAATCTATTTCTTGAACTAAATATTTCTGGAGAAGCATTGCTCAATTATTTACATAGCACTGATTAGTATGACACATAATCTATTTATTATATTTATTTAACTCTTTAATAACTCAGCGGAAGTTATAACATCAATATCAATATATTATGGAAATATTCTTCGTTAAGATTATTTTTTGAGAAGTACATTATTGTAAAACTGTGTGATTGCATAATAATTTTCAATAAAAAATGAAAGCATATTACTAGGGGTTTTAAGCTCCTTGAGATTCCGAGCCATTTTTTAAAAATTTGAATTTTCGAGAGCTGCAATTAAATACATATATAAAAATGATGCAAAAAAGGTATTACATTTTTTAACAGAAATTATATTTATTAAATTATTTAAATGAAAGCACCAAATATGCTTATTGAATTTAAATATTAAAATTTTAACAAAATTATTACACAATCCTTTAAAATTTGGTGAATAACTGGTGAGAGCACTTTTAAATAATTCTTTGATATTCTTTATATACTGATATGTTCATCAGTTAATACTGATTGGTGTTTAGATTTCATGAATTTAAAAGTAGAATAAAATTATTCACGTAAGTATATTGTTCCGAATAATCAAAATAATTCGATAAACAGCCCTTTTTAATTCAGTATACTGCAATTTAATTTTGGTAGAATTTTTTCAAAATTCTGTAATCGGTGCCGACTTGTATATTAATTGGAGATATTGATATTCTTGCATCTCTATTAATTTTAATTCTGCAGAAGTTTTTTGGGACATAATTATATTGGAAATAAAAATCTCACCTTGAATTAGATTAATTTCAAATGGATTCAGAAAAAAAAATCAAGATGCGATATCAAATATTTTAAATCTTGAAATCTGTTTCTGAATTCCGTCAATATTCCTTTTAGCTTTTTTATATACTCCTTGATTTTTTCTTGCTTAATATTTTCTTGAACAATTTTTTTTTTAAATTTACAAAAATGATGAAATGTTTTATATTTAATATCCTTTTGAAAAAAATTTAATTTAGTTTTAAAACTAAATATTAATTGTGAAAGGTCAGATATTAGTTTATTTTTCTCCAGCAATTGTAAATTCATATTCCATAACGTCAGTCAATAGTATTAACCACTCGTCATCATCTAATTCTAAATTGGTAATTTCCTTTTCTTTTAGAAATGCAGTTATTGGATCAAACAAATCTATAAATAGATTTAAAACGTTTAACCATCTAACTATACTAAAAAATTTATGTCTTTTCGAAGTTCTTCATTATTTGATTCTTCAAGGAAGTTTTTGAATTGTCGATGTTATTTTGCATTAGTACAAATGTAATTTCCGGTATTTAACACATTTTTCATAGTGTAAGATATTTTAAATATTTTGTAACGAGATATTCTCGGTGAATTATACAGTAAATAAGAATGAATTGTGAAATTTTAGAATCGTCTTTTAAAAATTTAATACGATCAAATTTTTACCCAGAATTTTTTGAATAACGTCTCGTGAAGTTGTACGTTTTTGGACCTTGCGCTGAAAAACCCAACAAACCAGCTGAATCTTCATCAGTTACATTGTTTACAAATTTATTAAAAGGCAGATAAAAAAAGTTATAGAATCTAATAATTTTTTTATATCAGCACCATGGGTTGACTCTTGAAACTCCACTAAATCTTATAATCCTTCGTTAACAACGAAATCGGGTGAAACAAAACTCATAAAAATTGCCAATTACCGAAGATCTTTGACATCGGTCGATTCATCAAGGTCTAAGTTGAATGCAATTCAGCTCTGCAAATCTATTTTTGAATTATATTCAAGACAAGTATTAATTACATATATATACGAGTCGTTCGGTCGTGTCTCGGGATAAAAATTTGTGTGATGTAGAAGTATTTAGATTTTAGATTTGATACTTAAGTACATCTACCAAAGTTATATATATATATATATATATATATATATATATATATATATATTACTTTATATTTTTATTGTCAGCCCTCAAGAGTTCGCTATATTTTAGCAATACTATTTCAACAACTTAGATTTTTCTTTCCGTTCCATAGTTGTTTTGAAATGTATTCTTTCAATTCAATGCGAAATATAAGTTTTATAATATTTAATTTATTCTTGTAATTTAATATATTTTATTTTTAAAAATTAAGTTTATATTTTAATTGATCGAAAAAAATAACTATTGTCAAAAAATACTTATTTCTAATTAATGGTTAGTGTTTTACCAAATTGTAAAAACTAATCCAATTTAAATGATCACATAATATTTCATATTTTCTGCAATTATTTCATTTTGAGTATATAATTTTCAAAAATTAATGAGTATATTTTTGAATTGGATGATATTTCCCTAAAAATTATTTTTGGAAAATAAGTTACAATTGAATTATTTGTTTATCCAAACAATAAGTTTTATTTGAATCATTTTTTTAAATTTATTATTCTTACATTTTTCAAAAGCATTACTATCCTGATGTCAATTCTCGTTTGTTATCAATGCTAGATTTAAAAAATTATAGACGAATCATTAAAAAAAAAAAATTTTTTTTTCATTTTTAAAGGAAGAAAAGCGTATGTATTATAAAAAATAAATTGTTTGATGCTAAACATATTACATTTTTAATTATTTTATTAGAAAATATTATTTACATGTCCCTTGCGTGCAATAAATGCATTTTTTAAAATCTCTGTTTTTTTATTCATTATAAAAAGAATAATGTCATCTAACGGGAAATGCTCTATCAAATGCAACATAAATGCAATACTTTATTCGGAAAATAGATAAATTGTGATTTTAGTTATGGATAGAAAAAATAAAATCATATAAACCATTACTTGCTCAACAATGCATTTAATTCAAGTACTTTTATTCCCTTGATTATTCTTTCAAAAATTGATTCTTTTTTTAGGGATAGATTTGTTACGTAGTTTTATTTTCTTTTGTTTATCATACATATGTATGTTTAATTTATAAGAAAAAAGATAAAAGCTTATAAAATAAAAATTAAAAAAATAATTTGTTCAAAACACAGTAAAAATTGGCTAACAAAATTATTTTCTGAAGCATTTAAATGATCTAGTTTCTAATGCAGAAAATGTACATTAGGATGTTTTGTTTTACCTTATAATTTTTGATCTTCATGTATATTTATCTTCAGGAACTTTTGTGGTGAATGTATCTTATATTTTATAACATACCGTTATATTTATTTATTTCATTCAATCTCATAATTTTAAATTCCCTCGAGAAACTTTACTGCATTTTATTATCAAATACATAGCGATATTTCATTTTATCAATTGTATATAAAATGTATGTATATTTTAAAGTTTTGATAAAAATTATTTTCATTAAGCATATTTAATTTATAATTACTAGCATCTCTACAAAATATTGTTATTTTCAACAATTATTAGTAGATTAAATATCCTTATACTGATAAATTACATGTATACAATTTGAAATGTGACTATAAAACCAATAATTAAATTTCAGGGTGTAATGAGCTTTGATTGAATCATCTTCTGAAATGAGCTCCAAAAACTAAAGGCATTTAAAAAAGTTACAAATGTTTACCTTTGATTTTCAAGAAAAATTTTGTGCATTTAATAAAGAAATTTTTAACACCTTCTATTTAGTTATTTTTACAACAACAGTTTTCTTACATTTAAAGATATTAAAAATAACTATGAGATAATAAATTCTATAAATAAATAAAATTAATAGCACGTTGTTTCCATAGGGATTATTATTTTCAATGAAATATAAAATATAATATGTTTTAAGAATTATTTCAGTGCTTTTCTTTTACATTTATTCTAAGCAATTACAATGTTAGTATTAGTAATTAACAAACAATCGCATTGAATAGAAGGGTAACTTCTTTTACTGTCCAGATTATGAAATTCAACAATTTAACTCGAGTTTTGCGGAAAAGTTATTGCATGATACCATGATTTTACGTTAACAATAGACTTGTTTGTTATTATGAGATTGGAATAGGGATCAGATGAGTTTAAAATAGCAAGTTTTTTTAATTCCAGAACCTGGAACTGATTTCACAAAGGAATGGCGCTGACTAGATAAAACATTTGTCCAGGATTTAACATAGTAAAAATAACTGATGTGTATTTTTTAAAACTCATAATAGCATAAAATGCAGCATTGCTTAGGTACATATGTTATTTTGTTAATGATATTATTATGATATAATTAAAAAAGACAATCAATTAATTTTTCGTTTGATAGAAACATATGATAGACGCAGAGGAGAATGGTGGTATGAGATGTTCTATTAAGGATCAATAATATAAATACTGATTTTTTTATCATTCATTCCTTAATTATAGTTTACATATGGTAACAATGCTAAAATTTACAGTGGCAATCGTTTGCTTACTGAAATAAATTGTAAAATAGTTATATATTCAGAAAATATTCCCGACTATTAAGAGGAAGAAGCTTAATTGAATAATTATTTATTTTTCATTGTCACACATATTGTCACACATAAATAAAAGGCAGCTGTGGCCTGGTTGGTTAAATATTCGCTCTCATCATACGAAGGAAGTGAGTTTGACTCCCAGCTGAACCAACATTCGTCGTGTTCACTAATGGCCACTGGATCACGTTAAAACTAATCTCAAAGTTCTCCAAGTAAAATGATACCTCTGTGGATAGCATTCCAAGTATTCAGGGTCTTCGGAATCACGAAGACACCATATGGCTGCTTCTAACTGGTAGAGACTAACTAAGGTTAGTTGGTTGGTTGGGTTTTATCACGCAATGTCCAAAATTGGACATGCTGCGCCAGAGACAGCCTAACTTAGGGATAGCTACAGAAAATCATGCTTGTGCTACAACAACACATAAATAAAAAATAAACACTTATTGCTTAAAGTTGCTTTTGCAGTAGCTATGTATTTATTTCCCTAAATATGTTTTAATTTATGTTGATAAAAATTACTTTTAGTTCTAATTATTTCTAACATTAGTTTTAAATATATCAAACGGAACTGAGATAAGAGAACTTGTTAAAAATTATGGAATTTAATTGGTACATATTGATCAATTTGAAATATACCTTCAAAAGTTAAAGATTTAAATTTGTTTTTTAAACAATATTAAAAAAATCGTTAAATATAAATAAGGGCAAGTACAAATAAGTGAGACTAGGAGCAAATTCAAACATAAATCCATGTGATAAAAATGTATGAGGTTGTCTTGCTTTACAGAAAAAGTGTCTAATAGGAAAACAGGACAATAAGTATCATAAAAATTGCTCATTATGTAAACTACTTTAAGTTTTTAATAATTTAATTTTAAATTTTAAGAAAAAATTTCAAAAAATAATAAAATAACATTTAAAAAGTCATAAATTTTTACGCAGAGAGTTTCTTTATTATTAAATGTTTGCTTATATATATATATATATATATATATATATATATATATATATATATATATATATATATATATATATATATATATATATATATGTATATATATATATATATATATATATATATATGTATATATATATATATATATCTATATATATATATATATATATATATATATATATATATTATATTTGTATGTGTGTGTGCGTGTTTGTGTGTGAAAATTATAATTTAAATAACATTCCCTGCAATAAATATTTATTTCATTATACTTTATTAAGAAGAAAAGAAAATATTATAAATGTAAAAAAAAACAAATATAAAAATCATTTTTCAGATTTTTACTCATGAAAATATAACAGTTATCGTGTAAATCGTATTTATAATAATAAATATTATTGTAAAGATTCATTACTTAATCCTATTTACAAACTTCAAAATAAAAAAAATGTCTTAAAATTTTCACAATTCATTATTCTGAAATATCATTTATTGTGATCTGTGAAATCCTTTATCTGCATTTTGACGCGTTGATAATATAAATGTGTTATAAAATTTTTAGCTAATTTATATATAATAGGGAATTATATACGATTCTAAAAAAACTTATTTATATTAAAAGCGGATCTTCGTATTCAATACATTGCATTATTTTAGTAAAATCTAAATGGATGTTTAGATTTGTCATACAATGTATATAAATCTGTAAAGTAGTCTATAAGGCTTTAAGATTGCTTTCAGAGCTTTCGTTTAGTTAGGGAAATATTTTCCTCCAATTAAAAACGCAAAATATAGATACTAAATATTTATTTTGCTCTACGAAATTACCCTTCTTTGAAATTATTTATTATCTGCAATTTCCTTAATACGGAATCGAAAACATTGAATCTCAGATCACGCGAGTTGAGTTGAGACAAAAAAATCATGTTAGATTAATGGGAAGTATTACTCCATTATATGCTGGCAATTATGCATTCGAAACGTTGCATTTTTTAAAATTCGGTAGTGTTTTTTTTTTTTTTTTTTTTGGTACTGTTTCATAGGCCTCCAAGAGGGAAGAATGCCGAATTTTTAAATAATTTATAAATCCAACATAAAGACGAATATATCGACCGAAATTAAAATAAAGTGAGGATATTGTTTTATTGATTTTTGGTAAATCTATCTACAAACTACACTGATAAGAATAAAATAATTATAAGTTATTGCAATATTTATTTGTAAGCTTTTAAATATTGTTAAAGTTTTTACAGTTAATTTATATATTGCTCAAATTTTATCAGGCAAAGATAAATGAAAATTTTAAAAAATCTGTACAATAAATCACAAACCAAATGAATCATGTAAGTAACTAATTTTTATTAAAATCATGTTTTATAATTTTGAAATTATTTATTTTTTATACAACAAATGATGTAAATAAATTTTGAACTTGTTGCTTGTTGTTGAAAAAATAATAATATTTTTCTCAAAATACATGTATTTGATGATAAAGCTTCCTTTTCTTTCCTGAGATTCCTTATTTCTTTTCTAAAAATTCTCTCCAATTATTCTGCTCATGGAATTATGCATAAATTTTATAAATAATATGTTTAACTGCGCAATAATTTAGAGTGTGCTGATTATTTATTATTATTAATAAATAAATTGCTTTGCAACATTTAGAATTTAACTTCATTTATTTAAAAATAGTCTGACTTTTATAATGATAGCTAATTGGTGTGGCAATCGATTTTATATTACTTTACGAACTCTACCCAGAGATTAAATTAAAACTAAGAAAAATTGTTTTTTCTGTTTGTTCAGTAATAATCAGTTATATTTTATTTTTGGAGTTATTTATGTGCATTAATTCATAATTTAGAGTTATTATTATATTTTTATATTTTTTAATAAAAATATTTTTACAGAAAATAAAATCACAAAATTATAACTTAATTACATAAAATATCGTGACTCTTATAATGCAAAAATATTAAGCGAAATGAACACTATCTTTATCAAACATTACTAAAAATTATTCAATATAACATACTTTTTTCATTCTAATCTAATATTAGTTTAATAATTGTGAATTTGATGTCGTGAAAAATAGTTCTTAAAGATGACTGTTTATTACTAAATTCAATTTTAAAATTTTCTAATTTACAATAACTATACAAAAAACTTATTTACTAAAAGAAATTAAAACCAATTTATTTTGTATTTTACAAAGGCAGTAAACACGTATAAAATTTTTCTATTTTCTTCAAGACTTGAGCTAAATTTTAGAATTACATGTCTAAATTGTTTTACTTCTTAAGATTATGCCACTGTTTTAATAATACCTCACTATTTCTCTTTATCAAAATCATTTTAATTTGGATTATATAAGCGCTTCTAAAGAATCTATTTTAAAAAGATCATGGAAAAAACATCAAATACCTTGCATATTTGATGACATAAAAATGCTAGAATCTTATGCTTATTATTTCTGAATGTCATTTAGTAAAATTCTTAAGCTAATTATTCTTATGTTAATTAAAGTTATTGTTTTTTTTTAATTTATTTATTCTTGGTGTATTTCTATTTGATAAGATTTACAAGATTTTTTACTTAACCAAAATAAACTTTTTTGGAAGTGAGAAATTCGCTAAATTGCTAAAAATACATTTCAACTGAGTTTTTCTATTTCGTAGAATTTAGGTAGCTTATAAGTGTATATCCTTTGAATTCTAACTATATAAAAAGTACATTTTTATGATTTTGAACAATTTGAACGTTGAAAATCACATAAATTGTTTGACATTAACATCTCAGAAATAAATGTTTTACACAGATATTCACATACAATTATCCATTAAGTTACGGAAAATAAAAATGAAGTAATGATGATGTTAAAATTAAAAAATGTTTACTCAGAAATGTACAATAGCGGATAATATGGTTTTCCTGAATATAACATATATTAATCAATATTTATTTACTTTTTTTGTAAAGTCTTTTTATTTTTATTTATGTAAATTGATTTTATTAATGAATAACTTTTGTTTTAATTTTTTATTTTTCTATTTCTTCCACAGTTCTGTATTATTACTTCTAGACATTGCGATAACATATATC
Organism: Latrodectus elegans; assembly: GCA_030067965.1. Lineage (NCBI taxonomy): Eukaryota > Metazoa > Arthropoda > Arachnida > Araneae > Theridiidae > Latrodectus > Latrodectus elegans. The sequence goes on from CM057812.1 coordinate 48,944,297, forward strand.
ACATACATGGTACAATTTGTTTCTAGCAATTATTCTTATGTTTAATTTGAGGAATAACTTCAAATTTGTTATGCAAATAATGCATACATTTGAATAGTTTCATTTAAAGTTTATATTAAGTGCATGTAATATATTTCATTATAAAATAAAATATAAAAGGATTTATTAAGCATTATTTAAGTTATATTTATTTAATTATCAATAAAAATGAAGTTTAGTATTTTTTAATTAATGACAGAAAATCTTCTATACTAAATTAAATTTCATGAATTACTTTAATCATTTTGCGCAATTAACGTCTAATAAACAGCAAATATTTTGTTTCTGATATCATGTAACGTTCTGATATACAGCACAACAAATTACTTAAGGCTTCATTTTGGAATTCATATGTAGTTTCACATAATATATTTTTTGTTCAGCCATTAGTAAATAGTAAGTACAAGGAATATAAATTTGTGTGAATTACACAAAATTTTATGAATAAACTAAAATGCGTTACTTTTTTATACAGTGAAGGCGTTACTTTTTTATACAGTGAAGGCGTTACTTTTTTATAAAATTTCAGTGAAGGATGAAAAATATATAGCTCTGTATAGAAGGAAAAAACAAATAAAAATGAAGTTTTAAATGTTAGAAATTTGTTTGTTGGTATTTAAAAGTATCATCTAAGAAAAATATGCTATTTTATATATTAAATTTAATTGCTCAGGTGAACTAAAAATATAAGATATAAAAGATAATACATAACACTTACTGTAAATGTTTTTTTTCATACATATTAGCATATTATGAAATTTATAATTTACATTCTTTTCTGCATTTTGTTGTTAAGTTTTATTGCTTTATTTATTGCGAAATATAGCAATTTTTGATGAAATGCCTTCATCGTAATATTGCAAGATTTTAATAAAACTGACTTGAAATAAATTTGGGTAAATAATGATATAAGTAGCATTACTGAGAATTTTGTTTACCAAAATTATTATACTTTAAGAATAAATCATGTACATTTGTTTTTAAAAGTTGAAATCCAAGCATAATTTAAAATTTTGGCTATCCCATAGTAATTTTAATATATAAAAATCATAATTTTCTAACGTAAAAAATATAAATGATTTTTTAATACAGGTTAATATTAAACTATCTGAGCATTAACTGTTTTTAAAGCTATGACACTTACACGAATCGTGCATTGCAATTTAAAAATTGCATGCATCAATATTAATTATATAAAATGGTCTTACATAAATAAAACATATTAACAATAATTTATGGAATGCAATGAATTTATGATCAAATTCATCAAAGACAATGAAAAATATAAATCTTTAACAATTAAATACTCAGAATTATATTTTTTATTCATCAAATGTAGTTTTAACTAATGAATATTATCTAAAATATTTTATGTATAATTTTTGTTTTATTATTATTATAAGGATGTTAATCAATCATGATGTTTTTAAAAATAGCACATTGTGATGTCATGGCAATAAGATAATAGCTGAATAATGACTGCATTATTTGAATTCAGGAAGAACTACAGACAGTGAGCGGTAATCACGAGTTGGGAGGAAGAGAAAGCGGAACTTCCAAACTTACGAGGAAGAGCTTCCAAGCTATCCCCAAGATATTTATGTATTTTTGCAGAAGTTAAAAACGTAGCATGTATATCCCATTGCTCAATAGTAATGGGACTTAAACTGAGACCTCATGCTTAGAGGATATTTATTCTTACATGTATCACAGAAAAATTTTGATACAATTTGCCTTATTAAATGAAATACAATGAAATGAGGCAAATTCTTATTTCCATCATCTATTCAGAACAAGAAATTGATTATTGAACAAAAATCTTACTCAACATATTTTACAAAATACATTGAAATTCAAATATCTAAAATTTGTAATTAATATTTCCTAGTTTAAAATTAAAAATTTAATTTACAATTGTTAATCTTTTGACAGCGTAATCATTTATAACCAGAATTAACGTATGATTTGCAACATTTTGGTTAATAATTTCTTTTTGCAACAAAATAAATTTAAAGAGATACCTTTGTTTAATAAACAACGACGAATATATATATATATATATATATATATATATATATATATATATATATATATATATATATATATATATATATATATATATATATATTAGCAAATAAAATTTCTTTTTAAATCAATAAGAATTATTACGCAGGCTAACTTGTCTAGTGGTCAGCGTCGTGCCGGACTACGGATAAGACGGTCCTGGGTTCGAATCCCGGTTGAAGCATGGATGTACTTTCTCTCTCTCTATCCTGTCTTTGTCCTTTCCTTGTGTGTGTGAATAAAGTATGAGTGATGCCTACCCTATAAAAGGGTCCCTATGACATGTGTAAGGTGCGATGGTGGCCCACCCCGTGTTGTGCACCCGGAGCAGCACCTCGACGGCTAAGGTATCGCTATTTCTGGCCGGTTCTTTAGGTTTCAAGGAACAATATATTAATAGACTATGTTACAGTTGTAGCTGTCTAAAATCTGCCATTGAAAAAAAAAAGAATTATTATTTTTTTAATTATTTTTCTTAATCTTTTAAAGTAATTGGAAATATTTGGCATTTTGTACTGCCACAGATCGGCTATGCCATTACATCAAGTTGGACCTCTTGTCTTGGCTATTGTGAAAGAAAATAAAATATACGGGTCACTGAAATAATCAAATATACTATATAATTTAAATAACTGAATAATTGTTATAGGAATAGAATGTATGTATAGGTGTAGAATTATAGAATCAAAGCAATTTAAAAAAATAATTTACGAATATTAAATTATTACAAAATATTCACATTTTTTATGAAATTTTTGTCTCATTATGAGTTATACATGCATTTTTTACAAACAGGTTTAGGTTAATATGTGTAAGTGATAGTTCTATAAATTAATACAAAAAAAAAATAATGAACAAAGATTTCTTTCTATTTGTATGATTTATTTTATCACTTTTTAAGTTAAACGATATAATTCTTCAACTATTACGCCTACTTAAAAATTAAGGACATAATTGGATTTTCTTTCCCGTGCACTTTAAATAATTTTTATGCGTCACAGTTATTTAAACTAAAGAAATAACGAAATAGAAAATGTTGATAATGGGAATTGTATGGCTTAAAAGAAGTTTTAACACCATGTCTTGTAAAATATTAATTAGAAATAATTTCATTATAACGTTTTTGTTTAATATTTCCAGATACTGACTATTTTGGAAATTATATATTCTCTCTTACAGTGCAATTTCTGATTTACAGCTTATATTTGAAAATTTTAAAATTGTAATGACGTTATCTTGAAAAAATTAAATATATAAAGAAAACATTGGTATAAAACAATATATCATAACATATTTTTAATTTAAAAGAAAGCAAGTTGATAAAGAATATAATGCCCTTTCTCAAGCAAAAAAAGTTTACCAATAAATATTAATGTTATATAATTTAGCGAAAATAGATTTAAATTGATTGCAATTTAGTAATATGAATTAGAAAACACAAAGTTAGATGGCATAAATTCCTTCCGATATGTGCATATATATTATGAATTTCAAAAGCACTTGAGATATGAAATTTAGGAAGATTTCAGGTATATTTTACAAATCCAAATTTTGTTTGGAAATATTATAGCGTGATTAGTCATGCACAAGAAACGTCATAATAATAAACTTAATAAAATATTTGTAGACACATTTTGTATATTATAAGACGCAAATGATTTATGCTCAAAAGTAATAACTATCTTTAATGTAGTTCTATAAATATGCAAGACTAGTAGCTATCATATTCTAATGAACTTTAAACTTACTTATTTAAATTCAATGCATCAGAATTATTATTTTTAGTTAAATGTTTAAGGTGTGAACATATTTATAGGTATCATCTTGATTTTTACATATGTCGACTTAAATATTTTAAACAAATGTTACTATTTTTTCTTATAATCCAATTTTGCAATAAAATAAATAAAAATTTGAATTACACATTTATATTTTTATTGTTTATGTTCTTGCCATACAGTATTATGCAACAAAAACATAGAAATCCCAAGGAAAATTTTCTTTTTAAGTATTCCCATAAATGGAGCGAACATGAGAAATGAATATTAAATTGTCTTCACTTGTCTGGTGTTAAAATTAGTCACTTTACTACAGCTCCATTTAAACTGCACATTTAGAGAACATGCTTAGCAGAATACAGCTGCCAGAGAACACAATATGGTAATTTAAGAGAATCCTTAAATGCGGAAGGATTTAACACCCTTTACAAATATCTCAGAAGTCTTCAGACTTTATGAATTTTCAGTTCAGGAATTCAGTGCACAAATTGTTCAAATTATTAAAATAGAGTTTTACACAGTTGAATAAATGAATGATATATTTTTCGGGCGAATAGAAAATATTGAAAGTATAACACGTACATTTTAAGTTAAAATGCTTTCTACGCAGTAAAGATTTAATACTGATAGTGTATTAAACATTTGTGAAATAAAACTTTTAGGAAGCATTTTTTAAACGGATTGATGTATCCGAAAGAAATATTTTAAATATAGACAGCAATTATTGGTAAAAATTTAATAAGGTTGTACACATTTAAGAAATAATTTAAAAAAACTTACTGAAATTATTTCAGAAAATTTCATCATTGAAAATTCAAAGAAATTGAAAATTTTATGAACAACTTTATTTGCTTTATCTGAAATTATTTGGAAGGTTTTTTTTTTTAAAAATTCAAAAATTATTTCCAACCTTTCAACATTTATTTGGCTCAATTAAAACCATAGATTCATGTTTAAAGTTTTGTATTATATATATATATATATATATATATATATATATATATATATATATATATATATATATATATATATATATATATATATATATATATATATATATATATATATATATATATATATATATATATATATATATATATATATACATATATATAATACCCATTTAAATTATTCCTCATGAGGAAAATTTTAAGTTAGAATTAAGCATCAAAACATTGGAAATATGTAAATACTTCTAAAACTGAAAATTGGAATGATATTAGTAACACAATCTCAAAAATTAATGATTTTTTCATATATTAAGTATTCATTGAAAATATCCAAATCTGCAAATGTTTCTTTAGAAATCATTCTAAATGAAATTTTAAATTAACAGGAATATTTGTGTAGTCTGATGCAAGGCGGATTTTATTTTAAATATAATTTTTGCAATCATATAAATATTGAATGGAATATTTATCAAACAAAGAAGAAAAGATTATTAATTAAGTTTTTAATTTTTTAAGAAAAATGAAATAAAAATATTTTATTTGAATCAATTAAATTCCTCAAACTTTTTGTATAATTATTAAAATATAATACATTTAATTTATAATTTAAGCAAATATTTCTGATTACTACATTTTAATTAAGTTCTTTTAATTTTTTTCCTTATCCGTTAATATATCCAAGTGATGTAAAAATGTCTGATGGAAATAATGATTATTGCTCTGAAATGGTATGTGTTTAATTATGCTTTCAAGAATTCTAATTTAATTTTCATTAATTTAATTTTAGACTTACTTTGCATTTTACATCTTTCATTTAAAATAAGAAAAATTTAATTATCAATTAATAGAAAACCACATTTATGGCTTACAAATACACTGTTATTGTTTTTTTATAATAATTAAATGTATATATTTTAAAAGAATTAAAATGCTAATAAGTACCAGAATACATTTTAAACTAAAAAACGTTTTACTTTATTTTAATAAGTTTTAAAATTAGCTTAAGAGATTGTTGTAAATTTTAAATAGTTGGTTGGTTATAGATATGATAGAAATATGATACATAGATATTAAAATTAGAATCTTTAACTTGCAACAAATAAATGCCTTAAAAAATTATTTTTATTAAACTCATGTGGGCAAATTATTATTGATTTTTGGAAGTGTCCCTTTTTTCAATATTTATTTAAGATTAGCTGAGAGAACAAAATTTCATCATGAGAATTACTGCAGAAAATAATTTTTAAAACAATAAAAATATATTGCTATTTCTAAGAAAAATATAATTTAAAAATGCCATCAATTTCAATTTTATCTTTTAAAGGTTTTATTCATGGAAAGAATATTTTACGTATGAAATCTTTTAAGTATATTATCATTAGAGTTTAAAAAAATTACACTTCCAATGTATTAGTAGTTACACACAATGTGTGTAAGAATTAAATTTATTGTAAATAGTATTGTTAAAGTTCGCTTGAAATAAAATTATATACATTTTTTTATTTGTTGAATTTTTCTCTCTTTACATTCCTGAAATAATTTTAATTAAATATTATTTAAGAAGATATTTGATTTGTCATTAGAAATTTGTAGTTTAAACTTAAATCCACTTGAAACCTTCTGTATTTATTGAAAATAAAACTAATTATCTAGAAGGAAAAGAAATTAAAAAAATTTTATGAATTCAAATAGAAAATACAAGAATAAAAATTAAATTTCAGCATGTTCAGTATTGTAATTAAATACATTATAAAATTTTAAAACATTTCCTTACCAAGCTTCTTTTTACCAGGTATTATTATCAGATTTCAAATATGCTATCGAATAAAAATAAATAAAATTTAATCATTAGTGAAAAATTCAGTATATTTTCAATAAACTTATTAAAAATTGAATCATTACTTAAAACTACAAATATTTAATTTCAATTTAATTAGATTCCATAAACATATATTTTTATGTGTTACCTTTTCTTCAATAGTAAAATAAAAACTTATTGATTTAATAGATCTATATATTGTTAAGAAACTGGGTTGATCTAAATAATTTATAAAATAAGCATCTATATTGCAGAATTGTAACATTGGAAAAAATTGTAGTTTACACTTGGTTTATGTTATAAGCAATTTCGACATTTTACTTTATATGTTTAAATTTGAAATGAATTAAAATACTTGATGATTTCAACAAATCATTGTTTTAATAAATAACTGTCAGAAATCAATGCATGTTAACTAAGTTTAGATGCACAATATTGTTTAATTTCCATTTAATAAAATATATTTTTCCCCATAAATAAGGAACATATTTTAAATTTACTTATGCACATCGACGAAAAAGAAATGCTTATAAGAATATAAGCAAAGAGTAAACAAACTGTGATTGAAAGTAATTAGTTTAAATATTTTAAATAATTTTCATGTACGCATTCAAACAATACAATTTTTACTTTTTTTGTTTCAAAGAATCTAAGAAATTATAAATATCTTTAGTATTTAAATATCGAAAAAATATGTTTTTATTTATTGGAGAAGATTTAAAAATATAAAAATAATTAATCATTGTAATAAAAAGAAATAATTGAAAAATTAAATAATTTACAATTAAGAAAACAATTTAAGGTTTATTAATTACGTTTTTATGTACACAATAAGATATTTTTAGGACCGTTTTCCTTTGTAAATGATTCAATAAATATTCAAAACCTTGATATGCAAACTAATGCATGAAATCTGTAATACATTGTATTCAAAAAAGGATTATAAATGTAATCACACATTAATATATATAACGCAATTTAGAATAAATATTATTTATAGAAATATATTTATTACCTGAATGAGATTATAGTACAGCAATAAAATTATAGGGTTTTTCTTATCAGAAACTTTTTATTAGACATTTATCAAATTAAATAATATAATATTGTTCCTATAGAGATATTGCTTTATTTAAATATTGAAAATTTTTAATTCTATTACTCAAATCAAAATACATGCAAAAAAGGAAAGAATTATTTTTTAATAAAATGTTTTGTAAGTATTCAATTGTTATGATATCATTAAATTTATGCCTTCATATATGTTGGATATAAAGAAATAATTCTCCATTATAATTTCGTTATTCAAACAGAGTAAAATATACTCATGAAAATAAATGAAAATAATTATGTTAATTCTTTTAAATGTGTTCACATTATATAATAAAAAACAAAATTCTAAAATTAAACTTAAAATTCTCTTGGAAACTCTACTTTTGGAAGTATAAATTTTCCTCATGTATAAAATATTCAAATTTGATCCGTGTTATAAGTATTCTGTACAAAGCAGTTCTTAAAATTTTAAATAATGAAAATAACTTTAATCATCCCGTAATTCATATATTAATGAAAATAAACATAATATCAAATGAAACAACATATTATCTACTTTTAGTTTTTTAAAAATGTTTATAAATATACATTGACGGTATTCTCAAAGGAATTTTTTCCATTTAATAATTTAAGGATATTTCAAGGAAAACCGTCTTAAGAATGTTTCATTAACATTCCTAAAATAGTTTATGTACATAAAATAATTTTATAAAGATTTTATAGGGATATAATTAAAACTTAATATAATGTACTCAGATATATTTGATATGCATATAAAAATTATTTTAAATTATAACCTATATATATTTTCATTCATAAAATACCTGTTATTTTTTTTAATTTAATGTGATTTCAAACACTGATGATATAAAAATTAATTATTAGTGTACTTAAATTGAAATTTTCTAATTCAAAGCATATTTATTAAAAGTTTGAGAATATTCTTTTTATTTTCGGTGACTTTCATTAAGTTATTATCTCAATATTTTTCAGTGAGGATTCATATTTTTGATTATATACTAAGAATTATGTTCGGTGACTTTTAAATCATTTTAAGTATCATATTCTCTTTTCGGGAAATAAAATGAAGTTGCTATAAATGTACAACTGAAACAATAAGATAAATGTTTTCACTACGTTAAAGTTGATAAAAGAAACCACTAAAGCAATAATGCACTGCATTATAAATGGCAAGATATTATTATTTTATCACTTCTGAAATATGGTTTATGGAGAAACTACAGAATTTATGCAATTTTTTTTCTTTATTCTAAGAAATTTAAGACTATATTTGATTTTCAATTTTTTAGTGATCCTTAATTTTAGTGTGGATCAAATTTCTTTAAATTTCAAATGGATGATTTATATGTTAGGGATGACTGTATCTTTTCACTTTCTTCTGATCACTCAAAAAATAAATAAATAAATAAATGCCTAAAAAAAGAAAGCCTTGTTAATTTCTCTGTGTTTCCTGTGATATAAAGTGATTTTTTCACTTAGAATTCTCAATATGAAAAAGCGTGTTAAAAATATACTATGATTATTTAGAAATTTAGTCCTTCCTGGCTTTCATGTCAAACCAAAAATTATTTATAAATGATTCATAAGTCTGTAAGATATAAGTAAACTTAATTGTGTAGATCATTAATGTTGAGAGCTACACTTCCAAGTGAATGACGTAAATGAAGAAAGTTATTTGTTATTTTGGGTTTTGTACTTTCATTGATAATATGAATATTCAACCTTAATTGATATGATATCAAACAGAAATCAAACTAAACAAATATCATTGAAGAATAATGAAATGTGTATTAACTACCTCTTCGGTAATTTCGAGAAGAAATGCCTTACTAGCATTTGGGAAAGAAAAAGGACAAAAATCATCTATTTAGTAAAAGGAATATAAAGAAAATGTAGATTTTTGTTTTGTTATTTATTTTGATAATATAAATTCTTTTTTTGTGTTCTAGACAACTAACATTTATGGGTAATTTATTTGTAATTGTAATTATTCTAATCATTGGATAATGTACAATAATCCAATGATTGACAATAATAAATTGTTTTGCTTAATGTATAATTTGCTGTGTTGTACAATGTCCTTAACGTGCTTGTTAGATTAATGAAGGGATGAAATTGATGAGAAAGTATTATTTTAGTTGCTATATGATAATAAAAGACTAATAGAGAGAGAGAGAGAGAGTAGGAATCGTAGATAGAAAAACCTTATACATACATACATATATATATGTATGTATGTATGTATGTATATATATATATATATATATATATATATATATATATATATATATATATATATATATATATATATATATATATTACACAATTTCACACTTTTTTAATATTAAACATATAATTATATAATAAAACTGTCAGTATAATTTTATATATATTTGTATATTATATATTATGCATGTATTGCATAATTAGAAAATTGTTATTGTGGTTTGTCAATCAGTGCTTATTTTTGAGACAAAGAACTTAAATCTACAATTAGCTTCCTGAAAGTGTCCATTCCTTTATATAACTAATTATATTTTAGAGCTTAATTGAAATCTGAAACCTTAATACAGACAATGCTTTAGAGAGATCTAAATATAAAATAGTGATGAATGTGATAACTAAATAAAAATAAGAAAAACGTTTTTTGTACAGATATATCTATACACACACAAACTTTATCGATAAAATAAAAGTCCATTCATTATGTTGTTAGAACACATTAAACTTACGAAATAAAAATAAAACAAAGGAAAGTGGAAACGTTAAGGTATTTTTTATATTCTTACAATCACAAAAAAAATATTGATAATAATCTCTAAGATTTATTTTAAATAATTCATAAGATTAACTATTGATATTTCTGAAGGGTTATATTTATATTTTTTTCTTCTCAGCTTTTTATACCTGAACTAAATCACTTATTCTCGAAATGAAATAGTAAAAAGTTTTTTTCCTCAATTATAGTATTAATGATGTTTAATTATTACTGAACTTATATTTGTTTTGCTTTTAATTTTTTATAAGATAACTTCTTATAACTGTTTAAAAAGAAAAAAAAATCTTGAGATATATTTTAAAATCTACCAGCTTTTATTGAGAAGTATTGCAAAAATAAAGTGTATTTCTCTTTTAAACAGCAATTATTTAAATAAGCATTTTAGCTAATTTAAATGCTTTAATAAATTAACTCTATAAAATTATGCTGTAAATGGTCTATTTATAAATGAGTTATAAAAAGTTTTGTTTTCTTTTTGGAAGTTACGGTAAAACGGGAAAATGAAGTTTATTTTTAAGGAAAAGGATAAATTTTAGAAAAGTTCAGAAAGTTTTTTTTAATATATATTTTGACAAAATATCGCAAGTGAATGTAAGTGTTTTTAATGCATGCAAAAATGCGGCAGTAACTTATTACTAAACTGGTTTATTTAAACTCATATGTCATTGTCTCTATTTTTCAAAACTAAAATATTATCCATTAAAATATAAGCTGTAATTCTATATGTGTGCAAGATAAATATGGGCAAAAAGATTGAAAAAGATATATTTCTCTTAGGAAGTAAAGGAACAAATAAATATTTCTGACAAACTTTCTGTTAATGTCCGTCTCTGACCAAAAATGTATATTTAACTTCTATATATGAATTGAAAGTTCTCTGTTCGGGAACTTTAAACAAATAGAATTGATGATAAAATGATAAATGCAATCCCCGGCATTGAAAACTCAACATCAAGAAAAAGTGGCGGCAAATTTATGCTAATTGATTGAAAATGCATCTTTCCGATTTATATAAATGATATGAAAAGCACTGCTTTCCAGAGCACGTACGATAAGATATAAGACGAGAAATCGTCAGAGTTTGCAATATTCGAGCAGTTATTGTTGCTTGGAAAATAATCATTGAATATTTGTTCTTGTTAGAAAATACGCGTATTTTTGAAGGGAACGCCATGCGATCACAGACTAAGTCACTCACAGCAGGCAGACGAGTTTACAAGGGAAATGATGATCAGGCTGAAAAGTACAGATTAGTCCATACGCCAAATTGCAGCTGACTACACATGGATGAGTCAACAGAAAAAATATTGTGGCAAAGATGGTTGGAATAAAGAACTGCGCAACGTTTGTGGAGTGCCCGTGCAGCCAGAGCGATATCAGCACTCGTGGATAAATGCGTCAGACTCTGGTTCATATTCATGGTAATACGACAGTCCAACGTTACATGTTAGATGTGCTTCAGCCAGTGACACTCTCCTACATTAAGTTGATGCCCAATGCGCTTTATCAGTAGGATAACACTTGAGCATACTTTAGATAACTTGCCCTGTAAGGTCTGCAACGGCTTTCCTGGTTACCATGCTAGCCAGATCTCTCACCAATAGAACACGTTTCAGATATGATTGGATGCCATTTTTAGATCCTACCACAGCTTCCTTCAGAAGACAAACTTTTGCAAATGTTTGACAAAGAATGGAGAAACATTCTTCAGGACGTCATATGTACTCTCATTTTTTCTGTACCTAGAAGGGCTGCTTCGCTTCATTTGCGTCCACGGTGATCCTACAACCTACTGACCCGACTCTGTTCTCATTCTGTTTCTTGCATATCATTTCGAAATACGGATCACTTATTGTATGTTACTGCTTCTTTCAATTTCCCAAAATTCCACACTTTCTAGCAACTCCTTCTTGGTGTTTCATTTTCAATGTCCGGAAGTGTAAGTACTTTTTACAAACAAGATATCGTTTGTGCTGGTATTTTTTGAAAAAATGATAGAAAAACTTGTAACGGAGATTAATTATGAAGAATTCTGAGCTTATGACTTTAGCTTTTTGAGATATAAGAACAGAATGCTATAGGGAATTATTTGAAATTGATTGCTATACAAATGATCAGTAAAGTGCTTTGGTAAATTCCTAAAAATATGTATATTTTTAAATATTTCAGCATGAAATTTATTACAAATTAGTATCAAAATTTCTTTTGATGAATATCTGGAAAACTGTATTCAAATATGTTTCACTGATTACATTCTAAGTAATAAAACGCTTATTGAAGGAAAACAGTTCTATTTTTCTAATAAAAGTTACAAAAAAAAAAACTATTGCGAAAATTTATAACTTATTTATTCCCGATTACTTTTCAATATTTTTTTCATAATTACCAATTAGATTAGAATTATTTTCTCTTGTACACATTTTAATAAGAAATCATTTCATAATCACGAAAAACATAAGTATATAGCTGATAATTTTTAACTTAAAAATTATTTTATTACTTTCAATAATTTTATTGTTTTGTAATAATTATAATTCCTTTTGCTGATATATCACAATCGCTGAGCTGAGAAGATTGTCGCTGAAATGTTTTCTAATTCCATAAAATTATTACTAATTCTATTCTACATTGTTGAGTCATTATATAATATCATTATAATAGTAGGCATATATAGAAATAAATAGCAATAACTTCACAGCAATTGTAATGTTTGAATTGAGCCAATGCTTAAAGAGATTTACCGTAAACAAATGCTTTCAAATAGCTCCATCCTTTTGCAGGAAGAGATGTATGTTCAGTGATCAAATTATAGATGTTTTGAAATTCATGGAATGTTCATAGGATGATATTTTCTATCTGGCATCATATTTAATTTTTGAAGAGGTGTTCAAATTTTAGGATGATTTTTCTTGACAATGCATTATATATTTAAAAAATAATTACACTTATTTGCGGTTCATGAACCGATTTTATTGTTTGTTTATTATATATATATATATATATATATATATATATATATATATATATACATATATTTTACCGTCCGATGTTTTTAGGTCTTATTTAGTTTCTATTCTGTATAAATAAGAACCTATAAATAGAGTGTCTCATTCGATATTATAAATTTAAAAAATAATTACACTTACGTACATTATAAATATGCGGTTCATAATCCACTTTTTAGTTTATATTTTTATTTTACTGTCAAATGTTTGGAGGTCTTATTCAGTTTCTATTCGGCTCGAATAAGAGTATATAAATAAAGTGTCTCATACAGGAAAATTTTAAACACCATATGAATTTATATTAAGAAGGAAAAATAAATTACTTTCCACGTTTTATTTAAGTATTTGGATTATCGCTATTCAGTTAAAAATATACATAATCATTGTATAATAGGTATATCAAATTAATGAGTATTATAAGTAAAATAACAATTAAAATTAATTTCAAAAATGGTTCTATTTTTAAAAATGCTTAGATAAACAATCTCTTTTTGTCTTTTTAAGGAATTTTAGAATAAATGATTTAAAAAAAAAATATTTTACTATGTATAATTCTTTTGTTTCCAGTCGTCAACATCATTGAGTATTTCAATATGAGTTCGTCATGTGAGTAGTCATAACTACATAATAATTAAATTTGTAGGAAAGAACGAAAATTATTTACGTTATAATTTGCAGTAGATCTGAAAATAAATATAATATTTTCAGGCATTCTAGATTTTATGTTGATCAGATTTCTTATTATGTACCAAAATATGCAATTTTATTATTTATAACATGAATGAACATAAGCAACCCCAAAAAGGATTCAGGAACGAATGTTTTCTATATTTTATATTTATATTATATAGCTTATCAATTGGATTGTTATGGTGGTAATTTCAAAAAACCATGATGAATTTGCATTTACTTACCTATGTAAAATGCCTATATATCGAAAACAAGCCGATTTACTTTTAGATTGTGTTTGCAAAGTATATGTATCAAGTATGTTTGGTATTTCTTAAATCATAATGATAGTTGATAAAATATTTCACATCAGAAATTAAAAATGTTATCTTTGATGAATGAACTTTTGAAAAATTTATGTGTTTACTTTGTCAATCAATGCATTTTATCATTAATTATTAACTAATGAGTGCGTTTAGTTGTATTTTGTATTATTATAAATATTTAAATGCAATAAAAATAGCATCATGTGCATATTTTCATCCGGGTAACATTGTATTATAAATCTCATTCCACCACTTAAACCCTTAGGATAAACTTCCCTTGATTTATATATAATATCATCGTTTTAAGCAAATTTGAATTAATTTTTGATTTTGGAGTTAAATTCTCTTCATAACTCTAGAATGTTACTCTTGAAAAAATACTTTTAATAACTTACAGATACTATTAGTAACTTACTAATTTCCATAAGCAATTTTAAAAAGAAATTAAATTTCATTAATTTTCTGTTTGATCATGCATAATTGGATAATAATAAATAGTGTAGTACCCTTAAAATGGAAAATGAATAACTTTAAAAAATCAAAATATTCACTAATTCATTAAATAATTTATATTCATTTTCAGTTTATGATGTACATATATGATGTAAACATATATTAACAAATTATTCAAGAATGTTTGAATTAAAGTGATTGCGATAAACAGGTACGGGATCATTTTATTATTCTATTATTAACTAATATTGAAAGCGGGAAACTAAAGTTTAAAAAACTTTTATTACGAATGTAAAAAATTTAATTGTATGAAATCCCAAAATTACAATAGTTTTATCAAAACATATTTTTTTATTTAAAATATATAATAATTGTATAGGAGTAAAAGTTGAAAACAACAGATAAAAATAAAATTGAATGTTTAGAGAAACAATAATTGTATTTTGATTCTGAAGTGTTTAAGAATAATCTATGTACATGTGTATTTTGAAATATAATTACTGGATGCCCAAAAAATATTATTTAGAACCTTAGCTTTAAATAAAATTGCAATTTATGATTTCTCTCTCATTAATCAAACTTTTACTCTTTACTTCAAAGGATTACTTCTATAAGAAAGATTTTCTTTTTGTAAATCTAAACCATTAATCTTAAAAACGTAAAAACATTTTGTATACAAAATTAGAGATTTGTCGATTAAATCTATAAACATTATATTAAATTCGAATACATTTTTTCAACAATAATTTTTTTCTTTTATTTAAATCAAATAATACGTGGTTTTTAACAAATATTTTTTTATAATTATTTCGAAAAAATAAAAACAATTTAATACACAGAAAACATTTAGCCATCACATTTATGAATGTTTAAATATTCATGAGTTTTTAGTAAATAAAATAATTTCTATAAATCCTATTTACTTAGAAAAGTGATCTGCATTTTATTTTTATCTTAACATATTTGAGATCAGTTATTTCACAACAATTGACATTTCTATTAAAGCATAAACATTTTTAAGAGTTTAAAAAATATTGCACCATTCATACATAAAATCTGATATTTTAATAAAACTATTAAACAGGCAAAAGTATTTTAAGCTATATAAAATTAATAAAAGAAAGTATTAATAATGTTATATAAGAAATATTAAGAATAAAACGCGAATATACTCAATTAATTTCCAAGTAAAAATGTTTGCCATATTTTCTGTTTTATTTTGTATTAGTGGTGAACCTCTTAACCACCTATCAGTAGTCCACCAAAGATTACTTGCCTTGCTACACCTTTTCTATGATAGTAGTATCCTGATAAAAACGATCCCTAAGCACAACAAAGACAACTCAAAATTTTCGACGGAAAATGTTTAAATGGGAATACAACAAGTGAACTTTTAAGTACATGTTACAGTACATTCTTTTATATGAAGCCAAAAGATCACTCATTATTTACATCGTGATCATTTTTAAAGTGACAGTGTTTGAAGCGTCCTGTAGCACGGTCTAAGAGCCGAAATGGCATCAAAATTGGTATTTAGACTTATCAAGATATGGGAAAAAGAATTCCGCAAAAAAACATTGCTCTAAAAATAAACGCTAAGGCATTTTGTTGAGCTGCACAATATATAAATTGTGAGAAAAGAAAAATACTAACTCGTGCAATCGTACAACTAAAATATTATGATGTTTGTTTATTACATTAACTTTCCTGGTGAGGAATTATATCATATTCAATGTGAACACCATTCTCAAGGCTCAGGGGAGCGAGGCTGGAAAACTGCAACTGGAAAATTGCGACTACAAAACTGCGAATTATGATTCTTTAATCAGTGAAGTTTTGGCCTAATAGCTGCTTTATCTTATTATAATGTGTGATGGATCACCATGCTGCATAAAATCTGTCAGATGGAAAGGTCTCAAAAAGAATAGCGCAATTACGAATTTGGTTATGAAACTACACTAAACAGTTACTTTTGGAGGATTTAATGGGATTTCGAGCACGGTGTGGGGCTGCTCAGAAGCCCGAATTCAGCTATTTTCTGCGTTTACAAAGCCATTGAAATAAAATGGCACTCGTCTCCCCACAGGATGTGCCATGGGAAAACATCATCAATTTCTACCCTAGCAAGAAACGATAGAGCGAATGTCACTCTCTTATCGTAATCACTTCGCTTCAGTTCGTACAAGTGGCTGATTTTGTATTGTTAAAATCCAATAACGCTCTCCTATCACTGGCGTTGTCATTACACAACATTTGCTTTTATATTTGATATCCGTGTTTTATACTAATTCCCATTATTGTAAACTACTGCAGCAATCCAGATGTTCTAGCTGTGACTTTTGGAACTAAATTTGTTTTTTACGGAATCTTTTTTCCCATATTTTGATTAGTCAAAACACCATGTTTGGTGTCATTTTGGCTATTAGATCGCGCTACAAGGCGCTCCAAGCACTATCACGATAAAAAAGACCACCCTGTGATTTTCATTTTCTCCTTTATTATTTCCATGCAATTCACAACAAATATTTTTGAAAGATTTCCCCGCTGAGGAATATCCGTTAGAACTCTTCAATCAGATGGATTCAACAATCCTACAGAATGTCCTCTATGTGGTTCTATATTCATTCCTTCAATTTTGTATTACTTATTTCTGGACATTTAGAGTTCAGTTACATGAACACTGCAGAACTTTAGTTCACAGCTTTTACAGATTTATTTATCAGCCCTAGTTTCATGTGTGGAAGAGATAAAGCACTTATTAGAGAACCATTAAAAAAATATTTGATGCATTTTCATGTCCTGGAATAAAATATTTAATTTTATACCATTCTTCCATTATGCAATGAAATTTCTTATCCCTGCTGTGATATTCATACAAGAAACAAAATGTTATGTATCCAAGCTGCAAACTTAACAATAAAGCTATTATATTAATTCACCTCATATATTTTTATTATGTTTAGTATACTGAATTTTACCAAAAAACATTCATATTTTTATGCTTCAATCATACCACCAGCAAGTGTCATATCACATGTAATGTTGATATATTATTTCCATTGTTCAGAAGTAAAGCATTAAAACTAACTTTCGATGAGTCAGTTAATTTTTAATGAACAATTACTACTCATGTGGCTGGTGTTGATATCAATGAGCATACATTAATTAACTATTATTATTATAAAATTTGCATTGTCTTCATTAAAAAAGTAGAGTTTAAAATTATTATATCGATTTAAATTAACACATATCTGTACGTCTTCTTTAGGTTATTTTGATCGTGTAATTTAAAACATCCACAAAATATTTAGACAAAATAAAATCCTTTATAAGATCATTAGGATCATGTTGTGATAAATAATAATTATATTCTTACAAATTACATACTACTCTGTCAAAGACAGATTCACTTCTCTTTTTACTTGGTACTTAGTATGAATTTGGCCGGATTAGAAGTTATTATCCATAGTCATAAAATTTGCACAATTTGATAAAGAGTATTCTTTACTTTGAGGTACAGCTCTGCAGATGCCAGATTAATATTCCTCACTGTACATTTTATTTTCAATTTTAAATCTAATACAAATGTCTGTTGGATTTAATGTTTTCTTATGTTTGTTATGTAGAAGGAACAGTCAGATGAAGGGTAATTCTGACTATTCCCCCCAAATCATAGTTATTGAAAACGACATATGATGATAAAAATTTTTCCATCACTTCAGATGCCTAACACATGATACACGCTGCACATGTATGGTATCCTGTCTTTATTAAAATTCTCAATTTTACAACCGAAATAGGGTACAAGAAAGATTTTCTCAATTGGCGTCAAATTTCAATTTTGAGACTTCAATTTTAGCTGTCTTCACATGTAACAAAATTTGTTTGGATGATTTAAACACTTTCTGGGCTTAAGGAAAATTTTATAAAGGTTATAACAAACTAAAACAATACAAATCCACAGCAAAAATAAAAACAGTGGCCACTATATAATTGTTCCTAGGCTTACTTATATTTCAATTTAATCTTAATTTGGAAAAATAAAAAAATACAAACAATATTCAAAAGAAAACAACGCCAGATAAAAGGGATCTGATTATATATTAGGATTCGGTACATAAAATTATGCATTAGCATCACTTTTTAGTAGCTTTTTTAAAAATAATAGATGGTCAAGGTGTATGCTTAAATTTTTTCAAGATGACATTGTTCTAATTTTAAACTTCAAAAAGCATTTTCTAGTCGTTTATTCTTTTATCTTGGTAATAAAAAGCCTATTTAGAGATTCCTTTGCATAGATTCATTGAATATCGATAACTTTTAGAATATTATATATTAAATATGCATTGAAAATACACTGAAAGTTTATAAATTTTATCATTAATTTGAAAAAACAATATCATTGGAATATTATGTTATAATTTATGAGAGCAGGAAAAAATTTTATATAGAAAAAGTAACACAGATTTCATTATAAAAAATATATATGTATATAAATCTGATATTTAATTTCTAGTTAGGGGAAATATTTTCATACAGAGTGCAAAATGCAAAAGAAAATATATTTCTGTTAGACATTTATTTTAAAATAAATACAGTAGAATCGATAAATAAAAATATTCATATTTTCTTAATTTCTGAAAAAAAAAAAAAAAAAAAAAAAAAAAAAAAAAAAAGTTAGTGTAAGTTTTTAGGGAACATGAAAAAGTTATTTAAATTTTTCATTGCTTTCTGAAATTCAAAATATTATTTTTAAGCAAAGGTAAAATGATTCAAATAAAGTACCAAAAGTATCATTAATTTCCTATACTTAATAAGAATTGTAATTGTAAAAAAATTAAACTATAATGAAACTTTAATTTAATTTTAATTAAATTAAATACTTCAAATTTAATTCAGATGAATATTGTTTTTTACTTAAAATTTTTCCTTTTAAAATAATATTAGAAAATTAATTAATCTTAATTATTATTTTCTTCTATTATTACTGCAATTTGTGAAATGTACAATTAAGAAAATATATATGCATAAAAATCATTAATTAATAATTTTGGTGGATCTATATAATATTTTAATGTATTATTGCAATATAAAATCTTCTTATACATATACTTAAATTAAATATATCGGATTTATCTTAGCTTTGCTTAAAATACAAAAGATCGAACCTAGTTTATGCATCGCAATAAAAGGACAGGAAGTAAAAGGGGAAAAAAAATATTGCATCTTAAATTATGTCAATAACAACCGATATCTCTCAAGTTAAGGAAATATTCCACAATTTTGCAGATTTATGAACCAATGTATCAGACAAAGTACTATTTTTTAGGACAGGGGAATGAATTTTTTTCTGTAATTGTACAGAAAAAGACAATTTTTCTGCGTTCATTCTAAAAGAGTTCTGTTATTTATTTGGAATCAGATAGACAGTATTTCGAATATCTTCCTACCAGAAATTTTTCTGCTCTTGTTATAGTTTACAAATGTAAGTATACGACAGGGTAAAAATGTTAAATGATAATAAAAAAAACAAACCTAATTTAAAATATATTAATATTAAATAGCAGCATATCCATGATGCAAAACATGTATTTTTATTTTAAGAAAATCTATTTAGATATAGTCATGCATAAATTTTAAAAATAAAATATACTTTTTAAATGCATTTAATTCCTCAATTTTTTATTATTAAAATAATTCTTTGATATATAAAGACATCAAGCTACTTATAAAAATTTTAATTAATAATGGTTACTTTAATTTTTATATATATGATTATCTTAGAGACCCTTTGACATTTTTGGTACTTTTACTATAATATATAATAATATATTTTATTGAATACGTAAGAGGAACATTTGAGGTAGAAATGAATATTTTGTGGGATTCTGTTTTGAAACATCGCTATTATTAGCTTTTCCATTACAGACATAATTTATTATTAATAATAGGTAAAATTTGGTATACTGCAGATTAAATATTTTTCACGATATATTGAGTTTCCATTTATAAATAACAATGTTTAAGTAATTTATGAATACAGATAAGGACATGATATAGAATTAATATGAATGAAATATTTAATAGAAATACTGCATTAATATCAAAATTTAAATGATCTGTAAAAGTAATAAATTCCCATATTTTTTTTAAAAAATTTAAAGAATATCCCTATATGATTCAGTGGGTCATTTTATATTTTTTATACTATTATACAAGAATAAAAAAGTAACTACTTTTAGTTGGGTATTAACTTTTAAATTCCCTAAATCTATGAGTTATTACCAAGTGCGAGAACCACATTTCAACTTATTCTATGGTTAATGATTTATTTTACTGAGAAATTTACAAACAAAGTTATTTTTAAACAATTGTAACATGTAAAGAAAATCTACTTTCATTCAGAAAAACTTGTGACAATGCTCTGATAAATAACATATGCTGAAATTTAAAAATTAATGAAATAAATCAATGAAGAAAGTCTCCAAGAATAATATGAAGCATATATATTTAATTAACAATTGTTGTGGCTGCAGCACAAAATACAAACTTTTAAATTTTTTCTATATATTTTATTAAAATTAATTTTGTAAAACAAAAAAAAAATTATATTTCGTAGAATCAAAGCAATGATATTATACCCTAAATATGAATATTTTCATATGAAAATCACAAAGGAAAATATTAGGCAATTAACATTTGGTTATAGAAAATAAGACACACATTTTTCTGCTATGCATTACAGATTTTTTTTATCTTGAGTTTCAGAAATTTAAATATATCTTGCAAAGTTTACACTAAACTAAAATATCTGGAACTTTATTTGTCTTTGTTAAATTTTAGAAGAATAAAAATTAACTTTAAAAATGAGACATTTTTAAATTATTTATATAGTAAATTTAAAATAAATGAACATTATTTTTAAGGTAAATGATTGAAAAAAGCATTTCATTTGATAATTAAATATTAGTTGATAAATTAAAGATGCATTATCTTTAAAAAAACTTCGGTAAACTGGATATTAAACGGAGTATGAGAATTATCGAATGTCACAACCTATGTTTTATTTCGAAACTTATGTTTGATAATATTCGTTCATTTTTATATATTTTCACATAGGCATAACTTAAAAAATACAAAATAAGCCAAGTTTAAAATGGTTGTTAAATCAACAATCGACTTAAAATCAAAATATTAAGAAGTTTATTTTATTTGGCGTATTTCGAAACAAAATATAAATTATTCTTTAAAAATTATGGTAATAATTTTAGATTCTTCTGCCTAGGTTTTATCTTTTTCGAACAAAATATGTGTACAAGAAAAATATTTCTTCTTTCGACATTTAAGAATGTGTTGCTAGACATTTCTTAAGAATTATTTTCTTACATATACTATTAATTCTGCATTAAGTATTTATAGTAATTTTAATGTTAATGCTTCTTATATGGACAGTTTTCTTTTTTTGACTGTTAATATCAGGTAAATATTGCACTGGTTTTGCATTTAAAAAGTATAAAACTCTGTGTTTCTTAGAAAGAACTGATGAAAATGTTACTTAAAAATTAGAATCAATAGAAAAGATTATTTAATTTTTCATTATGCTATATCATTTAGTGATTATTTCATCAATATTGTTTCAGTAATAATTATTACGTATGTTAAGAAAATAAATAATAATTATTATCATATTTCATTAACAAGGTAATATATTTACTTTTAACAATTTTTTTATTATTTTGAACTAAATTTGTGTTTTTGTCGTTTGTGTATCAAATATAAAAACATTTTATGTAATCAGTTTTCTCCGATCATTAATTTAAGTTGAAGTAATTAAGCCAAATTTAATGACTCATCTCTTAATTGTTAATCACAACATATAAGTCCTTATTTTTTCATAAGTATCATCCAAATAAGTATTCTTTTTTTTTTAATTATTTTTCTTTTTAATAAGAATTTAAACTAGATTATAATTACTTGCTTTTTAGTTTTAATCACAATCATAAATAATATATTGAACGCCTTATTATTCTTTTCTATGTGTGTATATCATTATTAGTTTTTAAATTTTTTTTATAAAACATTTGCTTAGTGCATTCTTCATTTTAAAAGAAATTACTTATAGAAACGTAAATAATTAATATACTTTTAAAAATTAAATCTTAGAAAAGTAAGAGTTAACATTATTGTCTAAGCTGAAAATTTCAATATCACTCTTAAATGAAAAATAAATTCAACTTTATTTCTGAATAACAATTTAATTTCGTGTAATTATGTTAATTACCAATTTTTAAACTTCTAAAAATTATTTCGAGGGTGATTATCGAAGATAATTGTAAATGTAATGATTGTTTCAGTGGAATAAACTAGTATTGGTCTTAGATTTTTGGAAGATGAGGAAATTTCCGCTTTTAAATTCTTTGAAATCCAGTTAGTCCAAATTTGTAGAATACTGGAGATTTTCTATTTTGAAGAAATTGTTTCTCGTCCAAAAAATAGTCTATATGATGTTTATTTGCTATGATGGAGAAAAATCAGGAGCTGGGTATATTTCTTTAAAATTATATGAATGAGCTTCAGTTGTTTCGCTACGTTGGAAATGTTTATAGATGTGATATTTGAGTTATTTGGAATCAGGCCGGATAATTGATTCAATCCTGGAGAGGAATGTGAGCAATACTTTTTCAAAGCTTAGATATTTAATGTAGCTTATAGAATTGAAAGGATTGACACCATTTAGCTAGATCTGAGTATAGGTGGGCATATTTGATAATTAGTATGTGGTTTTCTTTTTGAAACTGATAATTTGTAGATTGAGCAATGGGAGTGTGGTGCAGAGTGGAGGACATTGTACTGAGTATCAAGTCTCTTATTAGAGATAGTTGTGCTTATACTGGCCATATCATTGGATTTTGAATAGATTGAACGATGAGGACTACTGTAATGAACACAATAAGCCTTATAGTTGCATTGCTCTTGAACGTGTCCGAATCGTTGGCAATTGTAGCACCTAATGTGGCTGTAGTGTTCCTTGAACAGATAAAGCCTACATGGAGGCCATAATGTGCTTGAGTTGACTATGTTTAAGACTTCTGAATCCAACAATATCAAATTTAGAAAATTTGTTGTCTCGTTGGAGACAAAGGAATCTAATGATTTGTTTCTGTGTTACCTTGTCCCAGCCTACTAGAAGACTGTTCAGAAGGTATATTGGGTGGATATGTAATGAAATACATTGTATAGCATCTCACCACAGCCAAAATGGAGAACGTGGAGAGTTAGTATATGAGAAGTTTGCTTTAATGGACGAAGATGATCTGCCTCTATATAGCGTTTTATTTGTGACTGATGATACTAAGGCTTCATGGTCATTATTCATATTGGCTGGTACATTCTTTGTCACTGGAATTAGTGACTTTCGTTGTTTATTTGCTAGATGCTGGTGCAATAATCGGTTTTAACTGTTGATGTGGGACTTTTGTGACATGAGTAATTTTGCTTGAATATGTTGGAGACTCATTTTGTGTGTCTGTATTTTAAAACATTTTTCTATGTCTTTTTACCTGTCCTTTCAGATTTAGAGAAATATGATATATTATCAAGAGGCTATAAAGTTCTTTTCTGATAGTAATTGGTAATATTTGTCTATTGATCTCAGAGTTGGCAATCAAAGATCTGTACCATTTGATGTATTGCTGCACGTCATTGTAATTTGTCTGGGAGGCATTTGAGGAAATCATTTGATTGGTATCCACTATTTCATTTTATTTAGCAATTTTTGGGAGCATGACTTAAACTAGTAACTATGTATTCTTCATATTGTCAGTATCCTTCATAGTTACAAAATAAATAAATTATTTATTCCACAATGCTTTAGTCTTTTAAATATATCAACAGCTTCTCAGTCAGCTGCTTATATTAAAGTGAAACTCATTCCAGATTCATTTTTGATCATTTTATTTGTCATAACTAAGATGCGCAAGCAACACGTTTGGCTTCACTGTGTGCTTTGGATAGACGAAGCGCACATCACAGTATCTGGCACTGTTAACATCAAAAATTATCTAGAGTAGACAAAAAAATCCCCATTTATGTGTTAAGGTACACATCAAGCAGTCTAAAATAACAGTTTAATATGCCTACACTGCTGATTTCTTATTTGGTCTATTATTTTTCGAAAACGGTCACACATTTGAGGTTAAAACACGTATAAACAAGCGTGACTGTTCAGCGAAATGCAGCACTGTTAAATAACAACATTATTCTTAAATTGAAAGCTTGACAGGCACTTCAGACAATCACATTTATGCAAGATGGCGTTCCACCTCAGATTGCTCTGCCAACTTTTCCCTTTGATGTATAAATCATACAGTATCTATAAAACATACTGAACATTACGTTACATTTTGTGAAAGAATGAATACGCATGAATGAAATAACTAATATAACAATCTTAAGCAAAGTTAACTCTTTGAAATATAATTGAGTTAAAAATAATTTTTTTTCAAATGAATCTGCTACATATTTTGCTCCCATAAATCATAAGACTCATGAAACAATATACCAGAAACTTGAGAAATACATTACTAATTTTTTTCGTGATAATTTACGACATTTCACTCAAACAATTAATTCTTATTAAATAGTTTTAGTTGCAAGACATTAAAAAATTTTGTAATTTGAGTATAGACTTGGTATAATAAAGTTGCAAGAAAATAAATTAATAACAAAAATTAAAAATAAAACGTGTAGCAAAATATCTCAGTTTTTATAAATAATTTATAATTCATGAATTTAAATTTCGTTTTTTAACACATGATTCTACTCATATCAGAAAAATAGAAATTCAGGCTGATAACTAATTAAAAAGTGAGAAAATTAAGTTGCCGTTAAAATAAAATAAAAATATTAAATATATTTTGAATATTGAAACAAATCTTTATAAAAAAGTGTTTTTTTATATAGTAGGACTGTAAAATGCATGCATTGTTTCTTTTGAGTCGTGTGACAGTGAACTAAGAGAGGAAATTCAAATTTCCAATGCCAAATAAGAGATAATAAACTGATTAATATATGTTAATTCTATACTCTATTTATACAATATAAGTATAAATATATATTGGAAGTATTAAAATATGAGCCTTAAAATGTAAAATATTAATTTGACTTATAATTTTTACAAAAATGATTTGTACCATGAATGCAAATGAAAAAAAGATTAGCACTAAGGTTTTATTCTCAACAATCTTCGTGTTTGATTAGAATCGCATGTTCAGTTAATAATAGTGGCTTAAAATATACTATAAAATAAAAAAGCATTAAAAATAAGATGTGATTATGAAGAGTTATTGCTTCTTAAGATATCAACATAAACCCAAATATCATTGCATCTAATGCTGAATATAGATTGTGAGTCTTTGATTATCTTTTTCGAAAGCAATGTTTTTTTTATAATATGACATATTCAACTAACGATATTCTTAAAATCATACTAAAGAATTAATACATGATAATGAAATTAAATGTATAAATAAGACAATAAACAAGTTACTTATATTTATTATATGAGCAGATTTTCTTTTGAATTACAATAAAGTCATCATTTCTCATCATATTTTAATATTAATTGCATAACAATGTAAAAATTTTCAGATTCAGATTCATAAAATTTATTTAAAAACAATAGTTTTTCTTACAGAAGAATTACACTTTTGCTGTGTATGTTTCTTTTATTTCCATTAAGCAATTTAAAATATATTCCATTCCAATATGAATTCAAGTTTTAAATTTGGAACTAAAATTAGAAGAAATACATTTAGTATGTTTAATCATTTCGAACATATTTGTGAAATATTTTAATTTTTTTAAGAAGAGATGTAAAGTATTCTCAATAGCTTAAAAGAATTCACAAGCACATCATTAAATAAATATTTTCATAATTATTCAATTTTTACTTTATGTAGAAAATACAAACTATCTTTTATTACTTTTAGAGTATTTGAGTGATGCTTTCAGCTGTAATTATCCATGTTTCTTTATGTGTATTTAAGCAAAATGGAAAACATTATAAATCAAAGGTAAATAATGATTTTTTTAGAAACTACGATGCATTTTTCTAAAAAATAAATATAATTACATTGGCAAAACTCTGTTTTTTAAAAATATTTCTTTAAAGAATATGGTTCTTAATTTCTTAAAATAATATAAACGGAGTAAATATTTAATGAGTTGAAAATTTCGCATGATATATTTTACCTTTCTTTTAAACATAAAATTACATTAAAGACTCAAAAATTTTTCATTTAATTCTTTCTTGAGAATTTGTAACAAAAATTTTACAAGCATTTTCTTGCCATTAATTCCTGATGAAGAAACAATAGTATTTGGAATATAATTGCAAATTTTAAGGGAATTTTTTATTTAGGTATACATTTGTCAAACAAGAAAAACAAAGCGTTTCATATCTCACCATTTCACAAAGCATTAAACATTAAAGCTTTATTTGTACTTTTCAACTGAAATGCTCACTGAAAAATCACTTTAAAAGAGACTATCTAAAATAGTTGTAACGTTTGATACATTTACTTTTTATAAATTTCATAATTGCTGACGCAATGTTTTAGTAGCTATATGCCTATAACAAATATT
The DNA here is from genome assembly GCA_030067965.1 of Latrodectus elegans. Classification (NCBI taxonomy): domain Eukaryota; kingdom Metazoa; phylum Arthropoda; class Arachnida; order Araneae; family Theridiidae; genus Latrodectus; species Latrodectus elegans. The sequence goes on from CM057812.1 coordinate 48,971,898, forward strand.
AATTCTTATATACAGTTGAAATAAGAAACACAAAATTTATAAATTGAATATTTATAACAGCTTTATATATTACAATTTTCACTTAGTTACATTGGACATTGAAACATAAAAAGTAATTTTAATAAAATTATAAGAACGCCATAAAATTTTAGTCATATCCATTACAAAATAGCTTCTCAGATAAGGTGCTTAATGCATTCGGGAGTTTATGATAAACTAAATTATTTATTAAACTGTTGGAAACATGTAGCAAAAAGGGCAATACTTACATGGGTTCCAAAATTTTTAGCCTTAGAATTATTCAACAAAAATTCAATACATACTAGACAACGCTGAAAATATAACACTAAAAGTAATTGCTAAAAAATTATGCAAATTTTAGAGTGAACGCACCTTAACGAGTTGTGCAAATGATGTGAAAAGCGCAATTCTGCAGTACACGTGACATAAAATAAAATGTGAGGAACTACTGAGTAGGCAGTATTCTTGCCATTATGGAAGCTTGAAAAATAAAAGTTAAAAGTTTGTTCTCCTCGCAAAGGGTGCTTGTAACTAAAAAGAATATAACTGCAGTGGAATCAGTTCCAGCAGGCATGAGTTTACGGGATAATGGTGATCTAACTGAGAAAGGCAGGTTGCTCTTTATAGTATATCAAAGCTAAAAGACACCTGACAGTCTCCATGGTAACCGATTGTTGCAAAAATGATGGAAACAAAAACTGTGGAGGTTTCCTTGCAACCAGACTGACATCAGAACGTACAGATCGACTGGAGGTGATGGTGGCCCTGCAAAACATATCTTTCAAAACTCTGCAGCATGTGCAAGAATCTGGATGCTCACTTACCAAGTAAAATCTTGTTTCTTCGATTGATTAATATTGGCATTTGTTCATGTATTGCGTTATGAAGATTGCCATTCAATCCACAGCATAGGTACCAACATCTGGAATAGTGCCGGATTAGAGCGATGTGAACGATGGAGTGGCACAGGATTGTCTTCTTAAATGAATTGCACTCCTTTTTCGTCAGCGGTAGTCGCCTTGTACAAGTGTGGTATCCAAACTGCACGTAATTGTGGAATCCTCCATCGCGTAACAAAGTGCATCTTGATTTGGGGCACTATTGCATACAATTCTATGACACCATTTGTTCGTATTCACGGAAATATGACATCGCAATTTTACGTGTATGATGTACTATGGCTGGTAAAATTCTTCTATCTTCAGTGGGTATCTAATGCTTTTTAACAGCAGGATAATGCCCGGCTACACATTGCTCACATCAGCCAACATTCGCCACAAAATGTATAGCTGTTTTTGGGCCACCATGTTCACCACATCTCTCACCAATCGAACCCGTTTGGTACACACTATTAGAAGACCTTGTCATTGCCTTCTTCAGAAGAAGAACCGTCCACGGTGGTCCTACAAACTAATCACCCGACCATGTTCTCGCTCTGTATTATTCAAATCATTTCAAAATACAGATCATTTGTTGTTCGTTGCTATCTTTTTCTGTTTACAGAGTTTCACCACTTTCTGGCAATTCTTTCTTAATGTTGCATTTTCAATGTCGGGTGGTGTACATGTAAAGAAATTATATGAACCAAGATGAAGCATTACCCAAGATTCTGTTATCAGCCTAACTACATTAATATGTATTCGTTTGGATTGGGAAAATATTTTTCCTGCTTGAGAATTAATGATATTGCAGAAGATTTTTTCCTCTGATACTATCAAACTAACATAAATCAATTGGACTTGAAATTTAATACTTATCTGGAAGTATTTTCAATTATATTTCAGCGATAATAAATTATCTTTTGAAAATTCTGCCACCTTCTTCTGCACTAATAAATTATTATTTAAATACTAGATCAGTTTTATATTTTGATAAAACCATATATATTTTGAGAACATACTCAAAATAAATCTGAAATAAAATTGTAAAAAAAAAAATTGCAGAACATTCAGGCTTTGGAAAATCATCAAAATGTTTAAAGGTCTCAAATTAAATTCCTAACTCTTAGATCAGAAATTGCAGTTTTAAAATGTAACTCTAAAAAACAATACATTTTTCCAATTTATATATATTGACTTAACTATTATTATAAAGAATCTATGTCATTTTTATTACAAAGTCGTTTTTATTTTAGTACTTTTTCATGCAGATCAATCTTTATACATTTCTATATCACTGTTTAACCGACATACCACATGGTTATATAAATTAAATATTACATGAACCAAGTTAGAGACATTTTATATAGATAAATCTCATTCCGCCTAGTTATGAAAGAAGAAGACAATTACAAATCTAATAAAAAGAAAGCAGGAAATCATATAGATTTTTTTTGTAGAATGTATCCTAAAGTATATATAAAATCTGAAAAAAGTTTTAGAAAATCTTTCTGACGTAATTTTATGTGTAAACATGAAAAAAATATGTACTTTAATACATAAAAGTGCTTATATTACAAAACATATTTTTTGATTAAATTGATCTATTAATGGACAAAATCATAAAAAACACCCAGTAATAAAATGAAAACAAATTCAAAACTTATGTTTGACATTTTTTCTACAAAAAAGAAAAATATCACTTATGGCTGAATTTTATATTAAGCTTGAACATATTTTTATATAATTTAAATAAAAATATTCACATTACTAAGTAATATAGCTAGGAAACATTGAAAACGATGTGTTTTACATCACGAAATGTAGTATAATGTATTTATAATTTTGCTAAAATGAAGTGTATGATATATTATAATACTTAAAAACTCTTCATTGCGAAATTATCAAGCTCTGAAGTCAGAAGTTTTTTTTCCCGCATTTCAGTACATCCTCCAGAGAGAGTACGTATGAGAAAAGCTAAAAATGCATTCGTAGAATACATTTAAAGCGCATCTTTTCAACTTCAAATAAAAAAATTACTTGTATTTCTTAAAAAGTAATTAATTTCTGTGTTAGAAGATACAAATTGATACTTTGCTTTAAATAAGTTTTTTGAACATACAGTGGTAAAATAGATGGCAAGTTTAATGTAGAAGTAAATAACTAATGTAGCGTCTGTAGGATTTAGAGCAGCGATATATGATATGTTGTTTGAATTTAATCATTCTTTGGTTTTTATTACTTCTTGAATAGATTTAAATATTCCTCATATTTCATGCATTATTTTATTTTATTTTTTCTAATAATTAGGTGGAGTTTCTGCTTTTTCTTTTAAATTATAAATGAAGTTTCGATTTTTATTTCCAAAACTTTTTTCTTTCTTTTAGGATTTGATGAACATTAATTAGCTGGATTTCATTTTGAATACTTTCTTTTAAATTAAACAAAGAAATTGCATTAATTATTATTTGAATTTGCCCCAATTAATGTAAAACAACATTAATCTTTATTTAAAATCTTGTTTAATTACTGTCCCCGTCAAAATGGATGATAAGAATGACTGCAAAAAAGAATTTTAAATTAGAATTAAGCGTATTTTTTATATTAACATGAAATTAAATTTTTTGTTAGTTTCATTTTGAAGAATTTATAAATCTAAGAATTTGGGAATTGTACATTTTTTGAGAAATATGGAATTAAATTTTAACTTGCATTGTAATTTTCTAAATAAATAGATGAAACTAACTTATGAAAAATATGAACTATATTTAGATCTTTATAGAAATATTTGAAATGATTTGTTTTGCAAAAATTGGCACTTAAAGACTTCTATTTTTCTCACCTTAGTTCTAGAACAATTATTATATATTATATTTTAAGATTTTTTTGCTTTTACGAAATTATTCAAGAAATACTTTATAGTCAAAATTATTATTTATGACCACATCAAATTTTCAGATGAAATTAAAACAAATTCAAACCCCTTATTGAGTAAATTATTGAAGTAAAAATCTAACAGAATGTTAAAACAATGTTTAAAATAATTATTACTATTTAGTATACATATTCATATATTTAAAATAAATGTATGAATATTTATAAATTTATAGGTTTAATATTGCTATAAGTTTATAAATAGTCAGTTTATAATTAGTAATCATTTTTCTTCAGATATAATAATAAAAGAAAGATAATGAAATAACTGTAACATAAAGTATATATATATATCATCTTACTATTTTTCTAATATAAAATTTATTTCTGAAAAATTTTAGAAATCACATTATTAAATGTCTCAATATGATCCAGAAAAGTTTTTATTAAGTACAATATTAATACATTTAATTAAATACTAATACTTTAGTATTATGTATATATATATATAATATTATATATATATATATATATATATATATATATATATATATATATATATATATATATATATATATATATATATATATATATATATACATATATATATATATATATATATATATATATATATATATATATATATATATATATATATATATATATATATATATATATATATATATATATATATATATATATATATATATACATATACAACTACAGAGCGTGGTTTACTAACATCCAACCTTACGTGATGTAAACTTTTAACATTTTTTATAACTATGAAACTCTTATGTATAATATATGTGCAGGGAAATTATTTTATATATTCTTATCTCTCTTAAATAAGCAGTAAATTATACGCGTTTAAGTAAGGAAAATATTTAATTTATTATGAAATGATATTTTGAAATATTAAAAATAATTATTTAAATATTTGCTAGTCTGTAAATCAGCAAACAATGCATTTATTTAAGTGGTATATACAAAAGATTAAAATATTTTTTTTCAATAAATATCTTTAAAATTAAAATTTATAATAAATTCTAGCAAAAAAAGTTTTTCCGAGAAATATTTTTAAAAAAATGCTACTTCTGCCCATGTAATAGGAAATATGTTAAAGGCAAACACATTCATTTTAATATTTTAGGAAATATTTATAATAATCTTGCCGCTTAAACACCACTATATGTGCATGTTTTATAAGTATCATTAACTCGAATATCGTCATTAACTCGAATAAATATCGTCTTCATAATTTATATTTCAAATTTTGTTAAGACTTTAATTCAAATTACACCTTAATGTCAAGGCATGTACTGTGTGAGACTGTGTATATTGTTTTTCAATATTTCAAACTCGTGTTATTGATAGAAAAAGAAGTTAAATAAAGGGAACATATATTTGTACACAACAATATAAAAACGTTATAGAGATTATATTTTACTGACTTAATCATCTGTATCTTTAACTCTTAAGTAATTAATTATATATATATATATATATATATATATATATATATATATATATATATATATATATATATATATATATATATATATATATATATATATATATATATATATATATATATATATATATATATATATATATATATATATATAATATATATATATATATATATATATATATATCAGTTGAAACTACATTATAACTTATTTTATATCACTGTAAGCGAAATTTAATTCTTATAAACTTCTAAAGATTCATATCTATTCAATAATAGCTAATTTTAATAATTTCTTTTATTCAGTAACAGAACTCATGACCTATATTAAAATGTTATAATAAAATTTTTCAAAGTAGCTGATATTTTTGAATATCCTGTTAGAAATTATTGATAAATTTTAAAAATAGAGCAAGAAAATATCAGAAGCTTTTTCTTGATTTTTTAATTTATGTTTATAATTAAATGAAAGAAAACTAAATCCTTTATGTAAGAAAACAATATTTAAAGCAAAAAAAACAAAAATATAAAAACTATTTTTTATTTAATCCTTGTTTAAGTATATATTTTTTAAAAAAAATATCATGATAAAAACATAGTTTGTTTCAAATAAATTAATATATTGTTAATGGATATATTGTTAATTTAAATATTTAAAGCTTTCCCATAAATGCTATATAAGTAATTCTAAAAAATAAAAAGTGATAGTTTTAAATTTATTATGATGATCAAATAATCTCATACTTAAAATCTATACTGATGCTTTTAGAATTTATCAACTAAGAATTGAAACCACAAAATATTGGTTCATTTATTTTAAATTTATTGTAAGCTATTGAGCCTAAGGTGAAGACACCGCATACAATATATTTTAAATTTCACATCACGTTTTTGAATTCTTTACAAAATATTTTTAAGCTTTCTCTCATACAACTTTCACAAAATTTTACTTTTAGAAACTTAGAACAAAAAATATGTTAGACTTTAACAATTGATTATTGATATAAATCCAAAAAAATATTTGAGGTATTTCCTTGAATGTGTTTCTATGGTTTTTAATATTTAGATGTAAAAAAAAAAAAAAAAAACTCAGTATAATGCATTGAAATTAATTTATTTGAAACAAACAGTGTTTTGATTATGAATTTTTTTAAAAAAAACTGTATTTAAACAAGGATTAATTGAAAATAATTTTTGAGTCTGAAATTAAATTTTTTTTACATTACCATTTTTTTCAAATCAAGGGCTTTTTTACTGGTCATTGTCATATATTAATAAAAAGGGCTTTATTAATATATGAGAATGACCAGTAAAAAAGTTTTTCCTCTACTTGAGACTGTAATAATTACATAAATTCTTGAGATAAATCTTTATGTATTTTTGTTCTACAACATCATTCATAAATGTTTTATTATTGAAGGATATATTTTTAATTTAAAAGCAACTTTTTCATTATTTGAACCGTTGCCTGCGTATATGAAATGAAATTACAATCTTAAAAAAGAAAAGTAAATAGTTTTTTGTCAAATTCCATGGCTTCCATCCATTCTTAACATTTTTCTGCCAGTAAATGAATGCAAGTTATACCAAAGATGTTAAGTTAAGTTATATAAATTTAAACAAATTAATTATAAAATAAAGTCTTTATAATTAATCATTTTAATTAACTATATAAATCATGTCTATTTTATATACTAAGTATAAAATTTGCATAACAATTCCAAAGTTTTAATTTAGTAAAACTTATTTTACATTAAATTAATTATTTTAATAGAAAATGTTTCATTCATTTGAGAGATACAATGTTATATCCCTTTAATATTGTATAATGCACCAACAAACACACAAAAGTACAGAAACACTGTATTCCATGTATTCGACTGATGACTAAAGGTATCAATTGATCAGTCTAGTCAGGCTGTGGTTTTTGCAGGAAAGATTAATTTAATTAAGGATTGTTGAGTTGTAATTAATAACTCTTCCCCATGAAAGGGAGAACAAGAAATACCAGCAATTTGCTTGGTTCATAAAAGTGTCCCGATTTAAGAGAGTGCTTCTATAGACATTTAAAAGCAACTTTCGAGGGGAAGGATTATTACGTTTTTCTTCCGGTAGTGACTAATTACGGTACTTTGCCCAACAGGTAAGAATGGTTAATTTATATGGAAAGACCGAAATCTGTTGAATATCAGCTTTCACCAATGAATGTAAACATTCACATAGTCACTTGTGTTTCTAAAAAATTGCTTTATAGCCTTATTTCTGGTTTAAACAGGAAAATATTGACATTCACCAATCACTAATGGTGTATTGTAAACATGTCGGATTTATACTTTTTATCCACATTTCAATTGCTATAAATCGTCACAAGTGTGACGTAATTTTCTCGCTTTTCTGACAGGAGTGAACAAGAACCTAAAATAAGCAGTACATTATAAAAATAGAAAAGAAAAGAACAGAAAGAAAAAAAGTGTATTATACAGTGGACTCTAAACGATGAGATAAAATTAATATGTTTGCATGTATTTAAATACAAAATCACCTTTCATATAGAAGATTTCTTTACTTCTTGCAACTCTAGCAAACGTGCTTTTCTTCCGTGGTCTATTTTGAAGTGAGTTATATATAGTATACTAAGCAATTAAGCAACGGTAACATAATAAAATATATTCGTTTCTCCTTGTTTTAATGATATTATTAACTCTTTTCTTCATCATTTTTTAAAACAAATTTAATTGTTAGTTATTATCGCACTTAGATTTAGTAAAAACAACTTCAGAAAGTACTATTTTAGAGTACTCTTTTGAGAAAATAGAAGCAATTCTCTTGTCATTTACTCTCAATTAATTAATTTCACTTTTCAAGAAAAATATCAGTATAAGCTGCAGTTTCCCTCCAATATAAGTTAGAGTATCGGGAAAAAAAATTTAAAAAATGCTCACAGTATCAAATATGCTTAAGCCTGGAAAAATGCAGCGAACTAAAAAATTTGAAGTTAGGCAGCATTTTTTCTCGTTGTTGACCTCTGCTTCTCCCTTTTTGATCTCTACCCGAGCACACCTGTCACTGTCGTCAAACACCATTGAGGGCCCGAATGTATCAGAATGTAATGAAATATCCGATTGTTTGCAAGCGTTTTTGATATGTGTTGATATTCACCGATGAAAGTCAATATTTTTATTGCAGTCTTTAACGGTAACAGTTATTTGTTATCAAACAAAACGATTACAAACAAAAAGTTCATATTCCAATTACTAGGGATCAAACATCATGTCAACATCACATAAGCCATTTCATCGGAAGAGGTCTAACCAGTTTGGAGAATCCAGTGTTTATCTGTAGGTGGCATTCCCTAAGATAATTTAATCTAACAATACAATTAAATTAAGAGTTTAATTTCAGTTACTGAAAGTGCGATGGAGGGTTAAGGATAAGTAATTCACAAAACTGAATACCATAGTGTAAGAAAAGATGCACGGTCGGCCTAATAAAATGCAATCACTTAACAAAAATTGCAGGCTGAACAGCCCATATATATATGTGTGTGTGTGTTTATAAGTAAAATGTCTACAGTCCCTGAACAATATTCTTAATAGAATCAAGAAAGCATAAATGAATATCAGTAAATAAAGGAAGTTTATGTCTTCAGCGAGATCTTGGAATAAAATGACATTCCTTATAGGAAAAACACATAAATAGGTACAAACCACTGCTAAAACACATATACGTATTTTCAAGTTCAGTCTTTTTTCGAGGACATATATTAGAGTTAAATAATGGTAATATATCAGAATTTATATTCATAGTGACATAAATGCTTATCCTAGATTCTGATAAATTTTACTCAAAGACAAGCTAACAATGAATAGATAAAACATTGTAACAAATTCATGTTTTAAGGCAACACGGATAGTGGCAAAACTGTCTTAGAAAACATCACAAATTTGGTATTTTAATCAATTATAAATTTATAACCTTCAATTTCGCTACAATTACATGATTAGTTCAAAAAGAGCTTGTTTCTTTTTTACTTATTTTTTTATTAGAAAAATGTTAATTATTTTAATGGTGTATTTAAAATTAGATAATTTTCACATAAAATATTAATATAATACTAAGCAGACCAATAATACCACAATTAAAAGGAATGATCTTATTACCATCAAAAGCATTATGAAACCAAACGAGATTGTAATATGAAAATCTAACTTTTTAGTTCTTTTAAAAGACGCAAACGTGAAATATGATACCTGAAGCATTCCATAAGAGAAAGACTCCGGAGAATTTCATATTCCGAAAAAAATTCTAAATTTTAAATTTTCTCATAGTACTAGAATGTGCTACAAGTAAAAAGACGAAATAATTACCAGAAACTGTGAAAAATTGATAATTTATAGATCGTTGATTGATGAAAGTGAGTGCGATAACATTTCATGACCTTGCAACTCGTATACTGAAGTTTTACAACTGACATTCGAATATGTAATCGAAGAATTGCTGTATATTGAATGACAAGAATAGACTCATTAATCTCTCTTGAGAAATGTATAAACGGTACATATATTTAAAATGAGTCTCACAAAAATATAGAACCAATCATGGAGAAATCGTCTGAATAAGAGTTTGCTTGTATCATTTCCGACATGCACTCGTATAAGAATATTGTTGAAGTTGACACCAGCGAACTCCCCTGTTCCTAACTCCAAGGAGCTTTACCACTTTAACGGGAGCTGCTGGGACTTTTATTTCAAAATATATTAAAAAATGACATTATAAAATATTTTACAACAGTACAGAACAAGCTATAAGCACGTAAATGTTTTTTTGAAATTCCACACGTAATGCGCCAATGTTCCTTAGAGATAGAGGGTAACTTTGGTGCGGCCGATGACAAAACTAACTTTAATATTAGCACATTCAGTTTTTTTATCGAGTTCCGATTATGCATTCTGATGTCAGTATATGTGTCTGGATGATGTGAGAATACTTGTCAACCGATTGTGTCCTATTTTGTCGTAGGAATCAAGAGCTGGGTATTAAGCATTGGTATAAAACGTCACTCAATATATTATTAGCAAATCTCTGAGTTCGGATAAATGATATCTGTAATGTGTGTATACATTATACATACATATATATATATATATATATATATATATATATATATATATATATATATATATATATATATATTCATATATAATCCACCATTTTATTTGAAATTTATTTAAGGACATAGGAAATACCCTATATTTAATATATACTGCTGACCAATCAAATGACAGCAAATTTTAAGTGGTAGAAATAATATTTAACTTTAACATTCATTTAACAAATGAATAATAATTTATTCATTTGTTAAATGTTTAAATGAAAAACATTGTGAAGTTTCGGTGATAGCTAAATAAGTAGTTAATGCACCATTGTTGGTGGCAATCGCCATGAAGCGGACAGGCATCGATTTAAAACGTCTCTGAATGCATCGTCGGGGTATAGATGTAAAAATGTAGCTTCCAAATAATGTCAAAGTTGATCAGATAAAGCAGATGTAACTGTCAGCCAAAACAATTGCCGTGCAAGCATTTGCCATAAAATTTCAATTGAAGATAAGTCAAGTTAGTAAGAAGGCTGAGACTGCAATTTTTTCTGATTGTTAAAGGAAAACTTTGAACGTAGATCATCTCATTTTGGTATGCATCGTCTTGATGATATACAGTAACAACAAGAGCTGAATTTATGGAAAGACTCCAAAACATTAAAGGTGTAAAGCTTGGTTGTTCACTGCGCTGACATAACAGGAGAGATGTGGGGGCGATATCTTGTGGATATCCCTCTCAGTTGCAGGATTGTTCAAATGTTCGCCTGATGCGTAAAATTCTGAGTTTAATTTGTTTTACTTCATGATGATGAGGCAAAGCAATCCCTTATTAAAGTTCCCACTATTACCATCATTACGTGAAAATACTATATTATGTTTATTCATATAAATTTAAAAAATTGTAAATTAAAAATTTTTAATGTTTACCCGTAATTATTGAAATAATTTAAATTTTGTCTGTATAAAATTTTAATCTTGTTATTCTTGTTTTCTATAATGAAAATATTTAATTTTATAATTTCTAATTAATATAGTTAGAAAAATATTTGTCATTTATCATTCATTTCATAGAATTTATAAATTAACCAACACATTTATTACATTGATAGTTCGTGAATAATAATTGAAAAAATTTACAACATATTGCACTCTCTAATTTCTACCAAGTGTAATTCAATCACATTCTTCATTGCTCCATCTGTAAATAAGAAAAAAATATAAGTGAAATTTATATTTGTGATAATTTTAAATTTGATATAAAAAAAATGTCTACAGTCAAAAATGCAATTCTTACATGTTCAAAACTTTGCTCCTGTAATGTGTCTACTTTATTTTTACAGGAAGTAAAATTAATTAAATTGCCTTATTTATTCTTAATTTACATAGGAATTTTCTAATTTTCTTTATCAAAACGCACCATAAATTTCTCCAGTTATAATATGCGAGAGTTAAAGAAATATATAGAATCACAGTAGTCTTGGCAAAAAGATCAGTACAATAATTCTTTAAAATTCGTTCATCAGATTTGACTTGACGGAGTCAAAGATCATGTCGCATTTTTTTTATTCTAACTTGTCGAATTCCTGAAAAAGTTGCCTACGCCGGAAATATTTGACAAATGTGAAAGCTCTTCAACAGGAAAAATATTGGAAAGTGGCTTTATAGATAGGATACCTAATGTCAAGATACAGAAAAATGATTTCGGAGTATCATAGAGTATATTCTACGCTTTAAATAAAATATCATTATACTGGAGATGGAAGAAAATCACTTTATTCTGATGTAAAATTTGTCATTTTTTTAGAAATGCCTTCTTTGGTATTTTTGTAATTTTTAGGAATTATTTTATTTATCTACTCTTATAACTTTGCTTGATCATTAAGAAACAACAATAATTCTCATAAATATATATAATATCTTCATAAATGATGTTGATAAGTATCTTAACGTAAAAGAAAGATAAATAAAATTTGCTAACGTATTAAAAAATCCTAAATGCAATTATATTGAGATAATATATATATATATACATATATATAATAAATATATCTATTGTTTTTATTCAATTTAATAACTACAATTTAATCTTAGTATTCTTAGAAAGAGATTTTTGACAACGAATAACAAATTCATATATTTCATCGAACAAGAAATTTCTATAGTGCTATTGTACGTTTATCGTTTTATATTTCATTTACTTATTAAAAATAATCTAAACCAATAAATTAACTGTTCTAAATGAGCACACAGATTTTGCTTAAAATCCTTTCGAAACATCTTGGTTTGTTTGAATTATTATCTATTTCTGACGTTTTTCATGCATTGCCTTTTTTATTGCATTTCATATAATTGTTTTACAGTATATAAAAATATAAAAAAATTATAATATGCCTTAAATAATAATGTATAATATATATGATATGCTTTTAAAATATATTTAAATTAATTATATTTTCTTCATAATAAATAATGTTGAAGACTGTTTTAGGAAAATTTTGATCATTGTTTTGATCTGTAATTACATATTACTTATAAAATTTCTATTAATTTGAAGCTATTAATAAGAATGAAATTTATTCTTTTTATATCAATAGTTAGAAATTTGTGTGCATATGTGTGAATTATTGGCTGATATATAATTTATTTTTCCAATGTACTTAAATTAATTTTTATGTTGATTCACATTTAATACAAAAAGTTTCGTACTATTTTTTTTTTATCAAAAAGCATATGTTTAGTATACAAAATGTGTTTAGATAGTTTAATCATAGCTTGTGAGTATAAGTATTTATATCTGAGTACTCGCCAAATATTTGTATATGTTAAGTAGAAATATACGTATTTTAATATTTAATTATAATTTCTACACTCAATTTCATGTTAAAATGTTTAATATATTTTATGAAGAACAAAAATTGCTATTCAAACCAATGTTTTTGATAACAATGCTATTAATTTATATCTCTAAAATTTGTCAATTTATTCATTTCTTGTAGTGATATTTTGAAAGAAATAAAACTAAGTTAATGATCAAGTGATATTTACCTTTTCACGGTATTGTAAAGTTTTATTATATTCTTTTATGGATATTAAGATTGTTAAAGTTAACTATTAATATGATTATAATTATTTCTAATGCATATTTTATGACAAACAACACTCACACAGAACTCTATGAGTAGACTAAATGAGATAATAGATGAGTGGACTAAATAGACTAAATGAGCAACTTGAATTGAAATGGCTACGTATTACAATTTAATTAAATGTTTTGGCTAAATAGATGTTTCATTTTTAATTGAATATTGTAGGCATCATCTTGCATTTTTTCTGAAATTTCATCCACAAGTTTTAGTACTTCAAAACGAATTTTACAGTTTTAGATTTTTTTTTATATTAAATGAAATATATTACTTAATTTTTCTAAGAAGCATAGGTAAAAATAAAATAAGTACCTAAGTAAAATTTTTTCAGCGCCATTTGATGTATTTGGTCAATTTTAGTTTAATTATACACTCATAAATTTCCAGTTATTTTCAACATTTAAATGATTTAATTGAAATTGTAAAAACACGCATAATTTAATACATTTAAATCTATAATATTCTAATTATTATAATCTATTACATTTTATATGTAATTAAGGTAAACTACTATTATAAAGGCAAAAGACAAAAAAAAACTTACAATTCAATATTATATGAAGCCAATAAACTCATAATAATGTAAAACTACTTTTTTGTTATTCTTATTTAATTTAGATAATAATTTATCATCAAATATTATATATCGACTAGCCTATAAAATCCTTTATATATCATTATTCTAATAATACTTTAAAATATGAATTATCACATGAAGCTGCAATTTTTACTATCATATAAATATTTACTAAATTTTCTAGAAATTAATAGTAAATTTAACTATTAAATGTCTTTCAGATCTCTTAAATTTTGTTATCCAGCATGAAATAGAAAGGCAACAATAATAAATAGAACTAACATTTTATTTATATAAGTAATTTATATGCTATTTTATTCCATATGTTTCAAAGTTTTTGGAGTTTAGAATGCAAGAATTGAATCTGTTAACCTACGACTTGTCTTGACAAAAATTATCTGTTTTATAATTTTGACAGATAACTATCTAAATTGTAATTTTTGTATGGACTTGATATTGAAGGTGTTTTAATATAGAAATATTAGCAAATGAAAACATTTAAAGCAAAACTAATTAAAAAAAGAAAATAACTAGCAACTTTTCACATGTTTATAACTAATTATAGTTTATTATAATGTAGGGAAAAAATTATATTGAGAATCAAGCCACTTTACATTATTCTATATATTTCCTTATTTGATGTGCATAAATTAGAGAAAAATATATTATTTTAAAATACTTTCCTAAACATTTAAAAATAATATATTATTTTCATTCTTTAAAATAATATATTATTTTTAAATGTTATATTTTAAATAATACAATAAAAATTATATATTATTTAAAATATAAAATTTAAAATTAATATATTATTTTTAAATGTTATACTTTGCATTAACTATTAAAATAAAAGTATATTATTTTAAAATACTTTCCTTAACATTTAAAAATATATTATTTTATATATTATTTTTAAAAATAATATATTATTTTTAAAGGTTATATTTCAAATAATATATTAAAAATAATATATTATTAAAAATATAAAATTTAAAAATAATATATTATTTTTAAATGTTATATTTTGCATTTACTTCCTGAAATAAAACTGTCCCTTTGCAAAATATATTGATTTTATAATCCTACTTCATCAAGTTTCAAAACAATGCATCTACATTAAATAAAGTAATAAAATAAAAAAAAATTGATATACACAAAAAATTAATATTTCTGCAATAAAATTTAATTGACAATATTATTTTTTATTTAGAAAGTTTCAAAGAATCATATCTTTAGAAATCTACTTAATTTATATTAAGTAAATGAAATTACATTTTATTTGATAAAATTGAAGGGATTATATATAATAAATCCTAACATTTTCTAGTGCATTTTCAAATAATATAATTTTTGAGATTTCTTGCACTTATTTTGACATTTGTGAACCATTGTTAAATAAACATGAATGCAAATATCAAGATAATTTTTACCGCTTTGCAATAGTTTACAAATTGTGTTTTGGAAGTAGAAATTTATTAAATATTTTACCCCTTGAAATTTTCCTGTCATAGTCTTACAAAGTGTAAGTGCAAAAAAACCTTTGTTTTGAAAATAATATATGCGACGTATGTATATAGTTTTTAATTATTTATCATTTTTTTATGTCTTATACTTTTTTTCAGCATATTAAAGTGAATAAAATTGATCAGCTCTTTATTTCCCTTTTTATATTAAAATTTTAACTTCTACAAAATAACTTGCAAGAATTCCATGCTGAAATTTAATTTCAAAAGTACTTCACATAATCATTATAAAAATTCTAATTTAATGTGATTAAAAATACGACAATATGATTAATCTTTGAAAATATTTCATTAAATATATTTATTTTTATTTTCACAGAATGAAAGTAAAACAAAATTGTTATCAATATCAGATAAAATTTATTAAGTATATATATTTTATAGACGTAAATAAAATTTTTATTGTGTATGTTCATTCTTATCTGAAAAATCGAATTAGTTCTAGAAAAAAAAATGCGTAATATTAAATATAATAAAATAATTTTAAACGAAATGAAAATTATCCTGTAAGAAATTTGTTTCCCTAAATAAATAAAGATATATAATTAATGCATTATATTGTTTTACTTTTGTTTTCTAATAAAATTAACGCGTATAATCAGTTTATAAAAATACATTTTGGAAGCGTTTTATTGATTAAAAATATTCTAGATTGTAAGTGACTTTTACACCCAAATAATTTGATGTCTTAGGAAATTAATTTATCAGCAATATATTTATCTAATTTAACATTAAAAGCGACAAAGATGTAGATAATGTAATATGTCTTAGTTTAATTTAAATATCGGGATATTATTATTAATAATAAGTACAATCACAGAAAATACAACTTTAAATGAAATGATACTTTATGTTTTAGTCAAAATGATATATGACGTATATTTCATTTAAATAAATTACTTTAACTTGCGAAATAGAAAAATTAATAGCTTTTATCTTTAGTGAGGAACAGGATGTGTTGTTTTAATGCAACTAACAAAATTAGAATAGTATGTATATAGTATGCTCAAAGAGGCATTTTTATGTTCATCTACCATTATTTTCTAATAAAAATAAATTTTAATGTCTATACTAAATAATGAATTAGATTTCAAAATTTAATCATAAGTGCAAGAATTTATGAAAAAATCCAAAATTTATTCATATCTGCATTGATAATAAATGTCATATATACTTAAATATCTGAAGGTTCGTAATTGAAATATTTATGCACTCAATGGCTCTTCAGTTAAGGTATATTATTATTTATTATATTGCACAAATAAATGTATTTTCATTATATCAAACACTTAATTTGTCCAGAAAATGAAATTTTGAAATATCATCATAGTTTTCGGCCAGTCATCAGTTTAAGTAACAAAAATCATCAGTTTAAGTAACAAAAATCATCAGTTTAAGTAACAAAAATCATCAGTTTAAGTAACAGGTGTCTTGTACAAGCGTTTGTATGTAATAGATAAGGAATTAAAATTAAAGTAAAATATTTGCTTAAAATTATTAAAAATTCCAATAAAATATGTTATATTTCATACTGAACTTAAAATATTTTTCAAATACTGTCATATTCTGATCTATTATAAATTTGAAAATGTTTTAAATCTTGCATTGAAAGAAATGCTTCAAAGTTATGCAGTATATCATTTTTAAATTAATTTTGACTGAAATAATGAACTTTCGAGTAGATAATAAGGCATTAGAATGGCATAAATTTCGCAAATAAATTAAACAAATAAATATCAAGCTTCACTGACAAACAAAGGTATTTACATGAATATTAAAAGAAGAAATACATTTATTATGATTTTCGAATGTTTGTCTAAAAATTAAGTAAATGTATATAATGAACTTTAATGTTTTAAGCAAACAAACTATAGCTTGAAAAGCATTTTCCGTGTACAATCTTATTAATGTGCGGAACACTAATACTACTAATATCATAATTTAATTTCCTTAATTTAAATGAGACACAAGTTTAATATGTCCTGCAATAATTTGATAGATACGTAACATTAAACATAATATTCACAATTATAATATTGATGCAAAAATTCATATATATATATATATATATATATATATATATATATATATATATATATATATATATATATATATATATATATATATATATATATATATATATATATATATATATATATATATATATATATATATATATATATATATATATATATATATATATATATATATATATATATATATATATATATATATATATATATATATATATATATATATATATATATATATATATATATATATATATATATATATATATATATATATATATATATATATATATATATATATATATAATGGAAACATAATATTTATTTACATCCAATCCAATATTTACCGAATTTATTTGTAAATATTGGGCTGTTTTTCAAAAGCGTAAAATATCTGACATCCAATGTTTTCTTAAAAGGCATATTATATGCATCCATTTAAATGAATCAATTATGACTGAAGCAACTTAATTTTTAGGTACGGTGTCTAAAGTCATGGTGATGATAAAGCTAAAAGACACACCCACACAAGAGTGTGGAAAAATGATCAGCAAAATCCAAGAATATTGGAATTATTAAGTCTAAAAAGCGAACAAAAACAAAAACGAGATCACAGGGCTCAATCTGGACCTTGTGCCATAAAACCCAACCAATCAACCACAGGGCTCAATAAGCATCTCGATTCCCTTGCATCAATAATTAGGCTAAAGAGACAACATCATAAGCAGAACGTTTACAGCAGATCACTAAAAGAAATGTCAATGCCAAACGCCGTCTATGTTGGCGTCATACTCACTAAACCCGGTTAATCAGTAAATGTAGTAAAGTAATATGGCTTAACTAATCGCATTTTTTATTTTTCCTTGTAATAGGATGGTCTCATGTTGTGAATGCTTTTAGTCATACATATGATCAAGATTGTCTCCTTCCATTTGTTAAGTATAAGGTGCATATGTCAGAATGCTTGCAGCCACGTCATGATTTTGTACATCTTAAGTCATGAATCTGAAACAAAGGATGAATGGTTAGAAATGCAAAGAAATGTTAACTATCTTTGCATTTCTATCCATTCATTCAACTAATAAAGGTTCATACCATGATGCGAATTTTGTTTTGGAGTTAAGTTTTATTCTGTATTGTTAGTTTTATGCAGAGTTTAATGTGGTACTGACCCATTACCTTCATGAATACAGTAAGTTTTCTTTCGGTAAACATCTAAATAAACTCTTGATAATATTTCAGACTTTTCAGTAAAAAATGTTACTTTTATGACGTTTTTTACCAACACTAGAAAACATCTGAATACTAAGATTCAATAATATTATGTAACTCACACACACACATCATAATTACTTTCTTTTTCGATCTCTAATTTTTCAAAACATGCTTGAACAAGCATATTTTTGCATCGATAATAATTTAAAAATATTTTATCCATGATTGATTATCTGATTTCACACTAACATTTGGCTTTCTGAACAATTAATTATCCGTGGTATTATGCTGAAGTTATATACACTGTCTCAACACAATAACAAAACTTCATTTTTTGCCAACAGTATGATTAATTTAATAAAAGAAGTCACTTATAATAGAGTTCACTTTTCTAATTCTAAAATTAAATAAGTTCATTCTTCCTCAAAGACTTATTCTTAAAGCTGTTTTATAAGAATTAATTTTCAAGTTAAAAATTCAAATATATTATATTCATGTTATTAAACACATTTGTAATTTCTGGTTAATGTTTGGTAAATTTATATTTGATGATTGAGAACTTAATAATTGGTATTTTTAGTGTGCCAGACTGAATACATATTAATATAAATTTTGCTTAGTTATTATTTGTCACATTTATTTTTTTCATTTTTACAAGCATTTTTATGAAAGGTAAATTTTAACTTTCAAACTGTGAACATTAATAATAAACTATATTCACAAGAAAATAAATACATCAACATATTTTAATCTTTTATATCGATTAGCTCTATTAATCAATTCTTAATTATGTTTTTTTATAAAGGCTGAAATGTAGGAAAGTTTCAAGTTGTTTTTTCTATTGAATTGCATAATATAATAAATTTACTTTCCGATAACAGGAAATTAGATAAAAATTAATGGAAAACCTACAATTGGGATAGATTTTCTCTCACTGAAATCAAGATTTCGTGTTTATTAAAATAATTACAGTCAATAATATTACTTTCGTTAAGACGTTATTTTTTACGTTCATTTTACAGTTATCATTCTCAAATCCATTAAACTAAATTTTACAATGTAATCAATAAAAATAAATTTGTTTGAGTTTTTTTTTTATTTTTTTAATTTTTTTTTAAATCTTACAAAATATTAAATTTTAAAAAGAATTAAACAGTTTTATTCGTGGTTATTATTTCAGCAAATGTCTCTTTAAATGTGAAGATAAATTATCACACATCTCAACTACCAATGTCCTATTCTCTATTTGTTCAATCATGTTCAGATCTTAATTGCCCGAAGCTACAAATGTTTAAATTTGTTCCCAATAATGTATACGTTTGCCTACTGCTTAAAATGCATAAGGGAAGGATGTTTGCTTTTAAATTTTGAATTTTCCAGCGTTTTTCTTCTTGACAGCTGAGAACTAAACTAATACTTTCGTTAAAATACACTCCAAAATTCATTACAACTTATCTGATGGAACTTGTAGTGAAAATACTCAGTATGCAATTACATTGAAATCGAAGGAAATAGATGAAATTCAGATTTGAACCCTTAGGTAATTTCTTAAATGATATGAATTTCACTTTAGAACACGATTTTGTTGGCGTGTAAAAGTTTTCCACATTGAAATATTTTATTTGATTTATTAAAATACGATGTCTGTTTTGAATTGTTATTATAATGTTTTATTGAAATTCACTGAAATAATTCTATTAATTATTCCACTTTTTTTTCGTTAAGACTAAAATAAATGACAAAGGTTAATATTTGCCATTTATTTCAGTTCTAAAAGAATACATTTTAGCTTCATTAAATGGATTTTTCTGAATTAAAAGGAAGATGAACAAAAACGTGAATTCATTACATAATAACCTCCTCTTATTTTGTAGAGTATAAATAAATAAAAATAATAACAGAATGATATTTCCATTTCTATCAAATTGTTTAATATTTTAAGTACTACCGTTTTCCTACTTTAACATATTATAAACCAGAAGATGGAGGAAATGATCTTCTACCACAGCCGAGAAACTAATATGTGGCAATCTCGCGGGGTGAAGATGTCCAGAGAGTCAGAAGCCTCATTTCAAATTGTTTCACATTTCTTCCATATGTAGCGGCGACAACGAACGTTTTGTTATGGGACATGTCAACGAAGTTCCCTGCAGAATGATAATCGATACTGGAGCCAACGTAACTATCATCAGAACAGATTTGGCTCGCAAACTTGGTGAGAATCTCATCTTGACGCCGCCCTGCATGACCCTCCAAACTGCGACTGGTGATAAGATTAAAGTTTATGGAAAAGTTAATTTAAACATTGCATTTGGTAATGCCGTGTACCATCATATGGCATATGTCGCTGATATAAATAACGAATTTATTCTCAGATTGGATTTCCTTTAAGAAAACCATTTCAAGTTAGATTTTAAAAATAAAGAAGTTGTGAAAACATAGCGATTTTTAAGACGAAATATTCAGATATTAAAATAATCCACCATGTAACTGCAAAGAGTGAAACAACATTAGCACCAAGAACTGAGAAAATAGTTTCTGTAACTCTTTCTGAAGATAATAATTTTCATTATGGATTGATTGAATATCCAGATTCTGACAATTGCGTTAAAGGAGTACTAGTGGCTTCTTCACTTGTTGATCTTTCACGAAATGTAATCCCGGTAAGAGTTGCTAATCTAACCGATAAGGCAAACTAATAAAAGAAGGAGTAGTGGTAGTGACTTGTATTCCAGTGGCCTGTATTAACCGAAATTGTCGAGCCACAGTATCTGATTCTCCTGACATTCTAATTAATGAACTCTTTAGGAATACAGAGTTAGATGATAAACAGGTTAAAGCTGCCGGAAATCTATTATTAGAATTCAGAGATCTCTTTTCCAAGAAATCACATGATGTTGGGCGAACCAAAATGACGCAACACCGAATCCATACAGGATATCATCCACCAATTAAACAGCACCCAAGAACACTACTATTCGCTAAGCAGGAAGAGGTGGATAATCTTCTGATGGAAATGCAGCCGAATGATATTATTGAGCCATCAGTGAGTCCTTTGGCTTCACCTATTGTTTTAGTTCCGAAGAAAGATGCTTCTTCCCGATTCTGCGTTGACTATCGTAGGTTAAACAACATGACTAAAAAAGATAATTACTCTCTTCCTAGGATTGACGATACATTTGATGCTTTATCCGGAAATCAATGGTTTTCGACTTTGGATCTCAAGAGTGGTTAATGGAATGTAGAGATACATCCTGAGGATTGAGAAAAGACTGTGTTCACTACAGAACAAGGGCTTTGGCAGTTCAAGGTTACGCCATCAGACGGTCAAATGTTGCAGGCTTTACAATGCACCTGCAATATTTGAGCGCCTGATAGAGACAGTATTACGAGGACTTTCGTACGAAGTCTGTTTGGTATATTTGGACGATATTATTGTTGTAGGGCGCACATTCGAAGACCATCTAAGAAACATCCGAAAAGCGGTGGAAAAATTAAAAATGGCCCATCTGAAGCTGAATCCTTGCAAATGTAATTTATTTCGACGTGAAGTAAGCTATCTGGGACACATTGTCTTTGCTGAAGGTGTAAGAACAGATCGTGAAAAGATCTCTGCAGTTAAGGACTGGAGTCGTCTAGAAGAGGTCCAAGAACTAAGAAATTTTCTTTGACTATGCACATAATACAGGAAATTTTTTAAGGGTTTTTCAAGTATTATCAGACCCCTTTACAAGTTGATAGAAGTTAAATAGAGATTTCAATGGACAGATGAACGTCAGAAAGCCTTTAAGCAACTGAAGGAGGCATTGACATCTTCACCCATTATTGCATATCCCCAGCCCGGAAAATTATTTATTTTCGACACAAATGTCAGCAACGAAAATATCAGAGATATTTTGTTGCAGGAAATTGATGATAAAAAATATATAATTTCTTATTGGAGAAAATGTCTGTCGAAACTGGAGCGAAATAATTGTAAAACCAGGAAGGAATTGCTGCAATCGTTAAAAGCATAGAACATTTCCATCATTGTCTCTATGGAAGAAAGTTTTTGCTCCTGACAGATCACGCATCCTTAACCTGGCTTTTAAATTTTAAAATTCCAGAAGGAAAGGTGGCCAGATGGATTCAACGAATCCAGTAGTTCGACTTTGAAATACGTCATCGCAAAGGAACTCTTCATGGAAATGCTGATGCTTTATCAAGGAAACTGTGTAATGGAAGCTGCCGATATTGTTCTAGAGTAGAGAAGAACTATCAATTTGTAAATCCTTCGGTACGCCAAGTTACTGTTTAACCGCCATCGAAACCAGACCCATTGAGTGATGAAGGACTTAGAGAAGCCCAAAAAGAAGATCCAGATATAAATCCAATTTTTGAATTAAAAGAGTCTTTCAGTATGAGACCAATTTGGCAGGACATCTCCACCTACAGTCCTGCTACTAAATAATATTGGGCTCTTTGGGACTCACTCCATATTAGAAAGGGCGTGTTATACAGGAAATGGGAGTCCGATGATGGACGTAATTTCAAATGGCAGCTTGTTCTTCCAAAATCAAGAATTTTAGATGTTTTGAAAGAATTGCACAGTAGCTCAACTGGAGGCCACTTCGGAGTAATGAAGAGTCTACAGAAAGTTCGAGAACGCTTCTATTGGAGCAAAACTAGACAAGATGTAGAAGAATAGTGCCAATCTTGTGATGACTGAGTGGCACGTAAGAAACCAAAACACGTAGTTGAGGAAGGATGCAGCGGCATAAACTAGGAGCACCTTTTGAGCGGATAGCATTGGACATTTTGGGACCTTTACCACGATCTTCAAATGGCAACCAATACATCCTAGTTGTCATGGACTACTTTACTAAGTGGACTTCAGCGTTTTTAATCCCCGATCAAGAAGCGACTACAGTAGCTGAGGTTTTAGTGCAGCAATGGATATCCAGACTCGGCACACCCTTAAAAATTCATTCAGATCAAGGGACAGATTTCACATCTGCTATGTTTAAAGGAATGTGTAAATTCTCAGAATAGACAAGATGCAGACCACGCCATTACTCCGCAATCGGGCGGCATAGTAGAGAGGTTTAACAGAACCACCTTGAATAATATCTCACTTATGGTTTTAAGAAATCAGCAGATTGAAAAATGAAGCTACCGCTGTTTCTGCTTACATATCGCAATGCTGTCCATTAGACTACTGGATATACTTCATCACAAATACTCTTTGGTCGTGAACTTCGTCTCCCTTGTGATCTTCAGTTTAGTCGCCCATGGAATACATCTTCATCGCCAGAGAAATACCTTCGAGACATTTAGGCACACATTGAAGATATCCATAACTTTGCTCGAGACCGAATCAACCTGACGAAAAAAGAATGAAGACAATGTATGACACAAGAGCGACAGAACATGAATTTCAGGAAGGGGATAAAGTTTGGTTGTGGATTCCGATTCGACGTAAAAGACTTTCTCCAAAGTTGCAAGACAGCTGGGAAGATCCCTACAAAGTCTTAGAATAACTTAACGACATCGTGGTTCGTATAAGGAAATCATCTTCTTCAAAAGCAAAGGCAGTGCATTTATTAGCTATTTATCGTAATGTAAAGTAAAAATTAGTAGAGCACAGTCTCTTTGTAAATAGAATTGATAATTTTAATATTTTCTATTTTTTGTCTTTGTATTTTTAGTTATTTGTGTATGTAATGTGTTCTGTATCCTCTTAAAATGTAAATTCTTTCATATTAAATTTTTCCTCCTATTGGATTGTACGCCCGGGATGTGCAGTCCTTGAAAGAGTGGCAAATGTTACAAATTTATAAATAATTATTGTATTTCTCTTAAAATATCTCAGACAGATCGGAAATATTCACATTTTTGGCAAAAGTTGTGGTATTTAGAAGTGTTATGCGTTAAAAGCGGGATTTCTAATGATTTGGTGACTTGGTGATGAATTTTCGAGAAACGTTGGCGATTTGGCGACAGTTGGAGAAAACTTGAGCATTTGGCGGTGCTTTTTTCGAGAAAACTTGGCGACAGTTGGCGAGATTCTTTTTGACGTGGAGAGAAATAGATAATTTTGGAAACATCCATCACCTAAGCTCCAGGACCAATATTTAGCGAGTTAGCCTAGAAGCTTCCAGATCCTTGGCGAAACTGGTAGATTTTTCCGACAAGTCATGTATAAATACCGTAGCCCGACATGCAGTTTTTTGAAGACAGTCAGTGAGTGAAGAAAATTAGTCGTGACTGCTACTCTAAAGAAGCTGTTCTCTGCCTGAGGTATTTGAGACCTGAGATTGGAAGCCGTTTCGTATTGTATCTGACGAGTTGTAGCTGTATAATTGTGAGTGGTTGTTAGAGCTGGGATTTCTTATATATTGTGGAAGTTATACGAATAAAAGCCTTGTATTCATTAAGTGATAGAAAAAAAAATGAAGCAAAGTATTTACACTTCCAAAATTTTATGAAATGTGACGTAGTATACTTTCATTAAAATATTGCATATTCTATGTCAATATTTTATAATATGGAAAAATGATTTAATTAAAGTATCAATGCACATCATTTTGTACCTTAACAATAAATGTTTCTGTCAAATATAGTTTTACAATATACATTAATATTATTAAAATATAAATATAATAATATTAAAATATATGCATTCTCCAAATTGAAATGAAAATATTAATATTCCTATTTCAATTTGGTTATGCACTGTAAATGTTATGTTATGTTCAGCAGAATATTTGATGAATTTAAAGTTAGTTTAAATGATATATATATATATATATATATATATATATATATATATATATATATATATATATATATATATATATATATATATATATATATATATATATATATATATATATATATATATATATATATATATATATATATATATATATATATATATATATATATATATATATATATATATATATATATATATTTTTAACTGGAATCAAAACTGTTTTCAAGTAGCCTGGATATTAAAGTAACAAATGACGAGCGTTTTTAAGGAGAACAT
The DNA here is from genome assembly GCA_030067965.1 of Latrodectus elegans. Classification (NCBI taxonomy): domain Eukaryota; kingdom Metazoa; phylum Arthropoda; class Arachnida; order Araneae; family Theridiidae; genus Latrodectus; species Latrodectus elegans. Next base: position 48,997,761 of record CM057812.1, read on the forward strand.
AAAAATTTGAAATGATAATTTTTTAAGTAATAAAATTATCAAATAGAAAATAAATAACATTTTTACATGAAAATTGGTAATACAATAACAGCAATATCAACTTTGTGTACGTTGAATTAACTAATAATTATGTATACAACGATATGAAGTGATGAATTTTTTATGGAGTTTAAGTTAAGTTCACTCCATCATTAACTTAATTTCTATATTAATCGTGTAAGAAAGTTATTTACTTTTTTCGTCAAATTATTTAAAACATATTAATCGTAAAATATGATCATTTAGATAACTTTGAATAAAAGCTATTCAAAATATCAAGAGTAGATCATGAAATTTTAATTTATTCAATGTAATTCATTTTTCTGATAAAAATATCATGTATGTCTTCACATAATATAACAGCATTTTTAACAGATATAAAGATAATGCTCAGATAAATTTTCGAAATTGTAGTTTCAGAGACCAATTTAATTTCTTTCATTCCGAATATAGCAATATGTTTATTAATTAATATATATAACGCTACTTTTGTCATTTCACCCAATGATATAACAGTCAGTCAGCAATATCCGAATTGAGATGCATTGCCCGAAAGGATGTCTTTCATATGTCAATTGGTATACTTATTCTGTAGCATCTTCCATATCATTTGTGTAATTACTATCATATATAACTTCCTGAACATCTTAAATTACGCTGTAAACGTCGATTGAAATTTCAGTCCAACTGAACTATTATTGTAGGCTATCTTGGAACATTAGTTTTTCGATGCAGAAAATATGGCAAAAATATTTAACCTGTACAACATATATTTTATATAATGTAACAAATATTCATTTGACCAAGAAAAGACAATTTTTAAATGATTCCGAATAAAACCAGCTTTGGGAAATGTTTCACCCATGATCTAAGGAGGATATACCTAAGCATCACTTGCTCATTAATTCTACTGAACTTTTTTCTCTTGAAAATTAAAACATTTTTCCCCTTAATACTTAAATCCTGATAACACGAAATTTATATTGAAAATATTATTTGAATTAAGGTAATAAAAGTGTAAAATGTTTGATAAACAGGAAAATAAAGTTTGAATTTATTTTTTGTTAAAATAGGAAAATTCCACAAGAGTTATATAAAAATTAGTGTATTGAGAGAAGAAACAACGTAACAGGTAAAAATATTTATAAAGCATATTAAAAATTAATCATTTAAGGATTTCTAGTTAAAAGTAGAATCTAAATATTTTTAGATTTCAAGTTAAAAAATAATGAAGAAAAAGTATAAAATGTTTCTGCTGTAGAGGAATTATACGTCACTGCATAATTAATTTTTGAAATATAACCATTTTTACAGAATTGTTCTTTGATGTACACCATCTACACAATTTTCATTTCAAAATTGTGTACATGGACGTATTTAAGGAAATTTGTGATATTCAAGAATTCAAGATAAATATATTTTAACATTTCAAAATTCAATAAAGAATTAATTTTGTTTTTTTATTTATTCATTTAATAAAAATATTTTGAAGTATTAAAAAAATCAAATACATTTAGTAGTTCAATAATTTATTTATATCATTAAAGCCAGAAGAATTACATATTTTTTGGGACATCATTGTTTCATTAAAATATACCTTTAATTGTTAATTTGAAAATTTCCAGCAGTACTTTTTATTTTAAAATTTCCTGTAATATGTCCAAAATTACAAAAACAATTAGTACCGTCATAATTTTAATACACCATTAAAACCAGAATTATTTAATATTTCTGGAAAATCATTGTTAAATTAAGGAACTTTTAATTTTATATTTAAAAATTTTCTGAAGTATTTTTTCTCCTTTAAGATTTGGCTGTAAGATTAATGAAATGTTTCTTCTAATAATAAAATATTGACACTTAAGAAAATTTTTAATTATCAAACTTTTGAAACTACCTGAATGTTTAAATAATATACAAATCAATATATTTATTAAAAGTATCCTAATAAGGTCATTTGCAGAGTTTATTAATAATTGGTATATGATTTACTATATTTATATGTACTATATAATTGGTATATGATTTACTATTTTCTCTCCTTTGAGATTTGGCTGTAAGATTAATGAAATGTTTCTTCTAATAATAAAATATTGACACTTAAGAAAATTTTTAATTATCAAACTTCTGAAGTACATGCGTTTTCATAAAATCATAAAAGCACTTCATATAAAATTATATTTTGAAAGATATTTTTCATACATAATTGTTCAGCAAAGGAAGAGTACATTTTTACATTTTTTATAGTTGGCAAAAGATGTAAGCTTCTAAAATACTGGGAAAATATAATTTCACGTAAGCACCTACCTGAATGTTTAAATAATATACAAATCAATATATTTATTAAAAGTATCCTAATAAGGTCATTTGCAGAGTTTATTAATAATTGGTATATGATTTACTATATTTATATGTTTATTATACAGTCAATTAATACAACAATCTGAATTCTACGTATATTTTATCTAAATTTCACTGTTTACCACCTTCTCAGAAAAAAAAGTACTGTTATATCACTTTCAGTGTTATTCCCATTGTTTTACAATAACTAGGATTTTTATTTACTTTTATTTTATTTAAGTATTTTCAGTGAATAAAAATACGTTGCTAAACTTAATTATTTTCTTAAAACATAAATAATGAATTATTACTACTGATTTTCAGAAAATATCCAAATAATATATATAATATATTATTTGGTTCCATAATATTATATAAATTTATCAAAAAATAAACATTTTACTAAAATAATTGTGTAAATGGTGGTGTCCAAATAAGCAAATTTCAATTATAAAAAGATAATTCAGATTGCAAATATTAAAAAAAAAATGATTTTAGCATTAAAAATGAGCTACTTATAAATTTTAAAGATTCATAAAATACTAAGTATAAGTAGTAAAGATTAGCTTAATCATCTCATATTTAACTTCAAACAATATTTTATTAAATTATTTTCGAATGCAAACAGGATATAATAAATTTCCTAATTTATGTGTACTGTAATTTATAGCTGCCAAGGGTTTTTGTTAAAAAAATATTTGCCCTAGAAATAGATATTTAAACTCATGCTATTTCAATAATTTCATTCTATGACAATTTATGTTAAAAAAATAAATATACCGTTATCATGATTTAAATTTTATTCTTAAGTTTTGTAAAAGAATTTATAAAGTAACACATGAAGAGCTTCTTACAATAGTATCACCTTATTAGGAAGTAAATAATACTAAAATAAGTAATGCATTAGCTGAATTATATAATAAACTATTGAACAATAAAGTTCAATTAAATTTATCAAGTCATTTTCCTTAGTAATGCATTTAATAGAAATTTCTACAACATCTGTTCAAACAACAGAAATTTTAAATAGCATAATTATTTTACTATCTTCCTTTTTTGTATTTCATTTATTTATATTTCTCCTTACATATATGAAGAATTACATTAATTTACAACAAATGTTTTGGATACTGCTTAAATTGAAAATGGTTTGCTTCTGAAGAAAATGATTTTTATCAGATAACCTTAGTGGTTTTACTTAATTTAAATTCACTTATTTAAAATATTTTTAAGAAAATTATTTTATACTTTTATAAAAATTATATTCGTAACTAATATTAAGTTAAAAGAATTTTATTAAATTTTTTTACTAATAGAAATAAGCAAAGATCAGTATGATAAAAAATGCTTTATTATATCTCAAAAAATAAATACATTTTTGTCACAAATATGAAGATGTAAAATTTTGCTTTTCATATACCCGTTTCAGTAGCATAAAATTCAATTGTACTAACTATATTTCAATTAACTTGAGCAATTATCTAAATGTATTATTTCTATTTAGCACTATTTTTTATTAATATTTTTCATTTTTGTATAACAAACTCATTATTTTTAAATTAATATTAATTGAAAAGTAAAATGTAAAGAAATATTTCTAAAGTTATCAGATATAAGTTGCACTTTGTATATACCTTTGTGTGTCCATACGTATGTATGTATATATGCATGCTTATATATTAATAAGAACAGTTAGAATTTACTAAAGTCGTAAGGGGGTTTGTATTGCTGTTATAGCCAATAATTTCGATGATTGATTCATGACAGTTTATCTTGGGTCTGAAAAATGATGAACAGATAGAATTTAGGTAGATTATTTAAACTATATGTAAAAATTACGCATAACTGAAAATTTCATTTAAAATGCACATAGAAGCGAAAAATGCAATTTCTGAGTTGAAAAAAAATACTAAAAAAGGTGTTATTTTGAATTTAATGATAAGTAATAATTCTTTTAATGTAGGAATTATTTTTTCTCACACTAACAGAAGAACTGAATAAATTAAAGACATTTTTGGATGAATCTATTTAGAAGGAGAAAAAATATTCAATCTCATTGATATCAAATATCACTTTCCAGATTTTGTAAAGTTTAGAATGATGGTTGGCTGATATCATTACGTTTACTTTGAGTGTCCAAGTTATATTCTACACGATTTATGAGGCTCATAGATTACTTTTTGTGTAATTTTTTCTGCAAAATTGTCCTTCATTAACATGACTCATCACCAATTACCCTCGAGTACTAATATATATATATATATATATATATATATATATATATATATATATATATATATATATATATATATATATATATATATACAAATCTCATAATTTTGAGGGTTTCTATTTCAAATCACTTGTAGTTGGGTGTGCCCGTCAGTGGTAAAAATATCATTATAGATAATCTCGCTTCTCCACCTTCAACACACGCTGTTTTGTAGAATTGCATTATCTTTGTGTCCACTTAAAATTAAAACAAATTGCTAATAACTTGCCCATAATTTTTTATATTAATATCAAAATGCTAAAATAAGTAAGTATTCAAAATATTGAAACAAGAAAAAAATTGATGCATTCATTTTTTCACAAATTTTAATATGACAATAAAATATGAAAATAATGCGGAATTTTCTTTTCCACAAAACTAATAAGTTTATAGCAACAGAAATAATGAATATTTTTAGTTTCATTATTTGTCTACTATCTAAGGATTTTGATCTTTTACAGATATTTATCAGTCAATTTTTAAGACATTCTACCTATCCAAACTATACTGGGTATTTTTTTAATATCGACGATTTTGTAAGCTTAAGTAAAATCGTATTTTTATTAAATCAATATAGATTTATTCTCTGTCTTATTTTATCAAAATTTGTTACATAACTAACAATCTTTGGTACATAGCATTCTAAAAAATACAGAAACATATTAGCATTTACTAAAACATCCATGGTCATAAAATATTTTATTTTTATGTTATTCTCAGATTTAATTTGTTCCGAATCTTTTTCCTTTTAAAATAGTTCAAGCACTTAGATTAATGTAAAAATTCATTTAGAATCTATATTCATCAAAGTGACGTAATAATAGCAAATAAATATTTTTTTGTAATGAATAATTAATATTTTAATCAATACATTGTGGAAGTCCATTTATTGACTCATAAGCGAGTAAACTAATTTCCTGTCATCAAGATGTCATTTTAATTTTTCAAGTAAAGTATATATTTCGATGAAAAATGGCACATTAAAATGTATGAAAAATAAAAATTCCATTAAATATAAGCGCTGATGCAGTTTTAATTAATGTCTCATAAATATTCACAAGCAAGTAGCAAAATTCACCAATTTTGAACAATATTTCAATGAATCCATAATCTTTAAGCAGAATACATTTGATTTAATGTTATTCATACTTGTTGTTAAGAGATGTATCGGATATATCTTACATTCGACGAAAAAATGTGACTAAAATATTTCATTTATGTAAATATTTGCAATATTTTCAAATCCTCAAGAATCTTAAAATAACTCAAAGAAAGCGATTTGCAATTTTAAAAATATTATTGTGGAATCCAAAACATTAAAGTTTTTATTTACGATGCAAAAATTATGTATATAAAGAGAAGCTCTGAGAAAATGGTAGACGAGAATCAAAATGGATTGTAATGTTAAAAAAGAGTAAACTTATAGCAAAGGTGACCTCTGAACTCAATCAGTATTTAAATTTTCTACATTCAAGGAACAGTACAATTAAAATAATCTTGTGTACATTTATTTTAAAAAAATGATTTATAACAAAATGCTGTTCTTATCAAGATTTAATATTAAACACTGATATATATATATATATATATATATATATATATATATATATATATATATATATATATATATATATATATATATATATAACAAGAATAGAGTTTTGATACATCTTTCTCATATATATATATATATATATATCTATATATATATGAGAAAGATGTATCAAAACTCTATTCTTGTTAAAAATGTAATGTTAAAAAAAAGAGTGAAATTCTAACTAAGGTGACCTCAGAATTCAATCAGCATTTAAATTTTCTAGATTGAAGGAACCCTACATTAAAATAATCTTGTGTGCCATTAATTTTTAAGAAAGTTGGCTTATGACAAACCGGTGTTCTCATCAAGATTTAATACTAAACTCTGAGGTATATTTTGAGTATGTCTATGTATATATGAGTAATATGTACCGAAACTCTATTCTTAAAATGATCAGTATCATAAAAAATTCTACAGATTTTAGATACATTTCCTTAAATATGTAATAAGAAAGATAATATTATAGGCTTTTGCAAGAAACACATCATTATTAGTAGCATAAATCACATAACTAAGAATATGAGTTCCATTTATTGTCACCTAACATTTTTCTCTCTTTTTTCTGAGAAAACTCGCATTTATTCTGATTAATAACTACTTTTTCAATATTGAAATTATAATTCTGTCTTTTTTAGGGTCGAGTGAGTATGAAAAAGATCTAACTAAAAACATATATAAACTGGAAAATGAAAATATTGTGTCTTTGGAATATGAAGAAGCTCTTGTAGTAAGTAAATACCCGCAATGTCCGTCAGAAATAACAACACTTAATAAATAAAGTTATCCAAACACTGCCATCCCAAAATCTAATGCTTGAAAAAGAATAATATAAACTTCTCATTATAAATGGTTCACACTGTGCTAAAATATTGTCTTAACCATATTAAAATGATAAAAATTAAATCTTGGTACTCATACAAACAGTCAGAGAATGTTCAGTTGAGTTTACTACAAAATTTAATAAATACTATAAAATTGGGAATGGGTGATACTTTTTGCTTTTTCATTTTACTAATTTTTCTTGTGATGTTATAGTGAGCCACAAAGTCTTTGCTTTTAGATATACATTTAGAAATTAAAGGATATTCAAACTCCATGACTTCGATGGAAATAACACATATCAGTACGACATAAAAAACCGGTGTATTTTCTTTAAAACTGTTTTTAATAAGTGGAAGTTAGATGGTGTAACCAAGGCAAGCAACAATAATTATAATCGGGAGGCATTTTGGATTGTTTATTAAATAATAATTGATCTTTTCATATGAACTATTTTTATCACAATATTATTTCCAGTTTATGAAGAGTTTGAAATAATTCATATTTTTTATAAAGAAAATATAGTCATATGCACGTCAGAAACAACAATAAGCATCTAATTGCTGCTGCGAAAGCAGGAATATAACAGAATCAGTTTACACACTTGACCAAAATCCTATGTTAAAAATTGGTATCTCATTGTTTTCCATAATATATAAAGAATCAACGAGCAGCGTTTCTGTACTGAATTTAAAATTGTCTATTAAATCACTTGGTATATATTGGAACCAGATGCCTTTCCAAAATTATTCCATATCTTATTAAATCGTTAAGGTGCAGTTTTATATATGTGCTTAAATACAGCCGATTTCAGGTCATATTTATATTGTTATACAGGGTGTCAACTTTATACTGTTGACAAAATTGCACTGCTTTTGATTGGTTTAATTCATGTCCACTACTTCTTATAAAAAATTCATTTGCGTAAGACATCTTAATATTCGTAAAAAAATAGGTAGTTTTTATTTCCTTGTTTGAAATAATATTACAAACCAACTATGGCAAATAATTGCTTTATTTGAGTCTGAATTAAAGCAAATTCAGAGTGTGAGAATGTTGTCCCCTTATTCACCTGACTTAAACCTAATGAACTAAAGTGTTTCATTTATTTTGCAATCAAGAGTAATGTTCTAAGCCATATCGAAATTTGGAATATCTAAAGGCTATTCTTAAGAAGCAATGAGCTAAATTAACCCTTGATAAACTGTGGCCCATTGCAGAAAATTTTACGCGAAGTTTAAGGCTCTGTATCGATGTCCAAGGGAGCCATTTTGAAAATACTTAAATATGTTGTATCTAAGTAACAAATGACTTGAGTAAAGTTAGTTTTTTGAAAAGAAATTCATTGTTTTTAGTTTAATACAACATCTTTTGTCAACAGGCTAAAGTGGTCACCCTTTATATAATAAAGACGAGACTTGTCACTATTCACTACAGAACCCATTGATGCTCTGACAAGAATTTCAAAAACACCTTCATATTCATTTTAAATAACTTTAAAACTCTTTAAACATATTTTGACCTGACATATCTTTAAACATCATTTTATCTTAAACCTCTTTAAATGTAAACTAACACATTAAATCTCTTTAAAAATAAATTACCTTTCAATTTACTGCAAGATTTCTAAATTACTTTAACTCTTTGAATTTAACTCACAATTTTTTAAAATTTCTCCTGGAAAATCTGTTTTTATCTCAATTTTAAATTTACTTTTGACAACATTATATTTTTCTAATTTTAAAATAAGTTCTAATTTTTGGGTATTGATATTTTGAAAGAATATCTGTAGTTACTTCGGGTCATCTACTTTGTGTTTATTTAGATTACTTTGATATACGTTTTATTTATTTTTTATATAAATATCTTTAGGCTTCTTTCTTTTAAAACATCACTGTTATTCTTGGGAATCGCTCGAAGATCTTGAGACATATGCCCTTTTTGCAAGATACAAAAGAGTGTTTAATTTGCATAGTTCCATTTATTTCCTGATGAAGACGTGATTCCTATGATTTTTTACTATTCTTTGTATTGCCTTTTTTTTTATTCTTGTCAGAGATTTTTCATTTTTTTTCTATTTTTATTGTTCTTTTTGTTTATTTTTTCTATGAATGGCTATCACTCTTTAGTAAATTTTAAACTGTTTATTTGCCTCGATTGCTAATAATTTAAATAAACAATTAAGTACAATGTGTATGTGTAATATTAAATAATAGTTATGATACGTAAATACAGTAGTAATAACATTATAGAATATTTTGTTTTAAAAGTTTTCTGCTATTTAAATGCTAATAGTTTTTTAATATTTTTTTAACAATCAGCTAATATGTGAGTAATTTTAGCATTTACATTATGTTGAATGAAGAAAATTTAATATATAATCACAAGAATGAATGCTCATTTACTTTTAATTACTTTCTTAATCTCCAAAATAATCTTCCGTTGATGTTTCAATTAAGCAAAGCTGGAATCATAAATTAATAGTTTACCATGTTTACTCATATATTTTTTCTGGATAAAATGATAATTGAATATTTTTTAAAGTATTCGTATGAAACAATTATATTTATACATATATATATATATATATATATATATATATATATATATATATATATATATATATATATATATATATATATATATATATATATATATATATATATATATATATATATATATATATATATATATATATATATATATATATATATATATATATATATATATATATATATATTTTTCTTACACAAACATAGATGAAAAATATTATATTCTTTATATTTCATGCAAAATATGTAGTTTAGTTTCTTAAATTTGTGCAATTTAAAAATTTCTTCCTGTATATTTTCAGTCATAGTACTGAAAAAACAAAACATCTATAACTATTATATTTATGTATTTCATAATAACAATGTAATCCCATGGGACAATGACTTTTATGGTTAGCAGTTGTGAAAAATGTTTCCACCAATCAGATTTCTATAGTTTTACACTACTTTCTACATTTATTTATTCTCTCAAGCATTTCAAACAATATTCCCAAACAAATGTTATTTAGCTATTGCATATAAAGTAGAGAAATTTTTTCGCTTCATTTTAACAATATTATGTACAATTATTGATAACTTTCAGTTAAAATATCAAACTATTTGAAGTTTAATTGTTTAAATAGTATTTACATGCATATGTTCTCCCGCATTAAATAGAATGAACAGAAAAATTATATAAATTTCATCATTGATCATAAAAGGATATCAGTGTAATTCGAAGGAAGTAAAATTAATTTTATGTACATTAGTTTGTCAGGAGAATAAAATAAAGTATATCAAAAAGTAGGAGAAAAATTTTGGAAGAAAATTCAATCATTGACTTAGAAAAAAAAAAAAAAAAAAGCTTTTAAACCTAAAATTATTTGGAAATATACAGTCATATATGTTTACAGTGACAAAAGAAGAAAAAAAGTAAAGTTTTTAAAGTTTGAAAAGATTCAAAAATTAATAATTAAAATTAAAATAAAAAATTAGAAACAATACTTAAAATATTCCAATTGTATTCATTTTTAACGAACCATAATTTTAAATTTTATATTCTTCCGAATGTTAACACTTTATAACATAATTGATAATACTACACATACTTACAAAAAACGGAATAAATTAATGGAATAAAAGCTACAAATTTGCTTTACTCAAGAAAACTTGATAGATTTTTCACTAAAATTATAAATAACTAATTACAATGTTTCCCAGAGTAACTGACATTGAAAAATATAAATATCATTTACTCTCTAGAGTACCATCAGATATCCGCAGAAAACGTGTAGCTAATTATCGGAGAATATTTTGCTTCAAATCATTCTACTTAAAATAACATCATAATAAAATAAATTAGTTATTTTATACATGCATGCAGAATTTGAAACTTTTACTTGGTTTCATGTTTAATAATTTAAAACTTCAACCACCAATGCTAAATTTTTTAAAGCCAACATATATATTGAAATTTGAGAAATATAATGAATAATGTTTCTCATTTAATCCAAATATAAGTTTTGTTATTCTCATCGCGATAATAAGGATACTTTAACAACATTAATTATGTATGCAATTATGCATTTAATTTAACAAAGAAGGAAAAACTAATACTTAAAAAAAAGCTTTTTTTTTAGTTTGGTCGCATAATCATATCTTGCGTTTTTATAATTATTTATAATTCTTACTTAAAACATTCTTTTGCAATTATCTGTGCACTTGAGACATTTTAGTAAAAATAAATACTGAACAGTTAATTAGATTTACACAGAAAAAAAAGGAATTGTCAAGTTTATGAAAATAAATTAGTTATATTTTTATTTTACAATAATAATTTAGTAAATGTTTCAATAAATTTAGAATATTCTTCAGTAAATGCTTAAATAATACTGGATATTTCTGAAAACAACATATTATGCGAAAATTCTTATTTTATAAAAAAAAATATATTTTTCTGCCCCATTTCCTACAAAAAGAATATAATAATGCTCTATTAATTAATAGATAATTTTGCATTATTTTAAAATCATTTCAAACATAAATGTTTCACAGTTTTCCTTTTTTAAAATATGTCTCAGTTGAAACTAATCGAAAATTCCAGAAATTATAACACAAGGAACAATTTAAATACCATAATGCAGTTAACAATATAATTTAGTTCACTTAAATTGTATTGTCAACGTTTTTTAAGTATTATGGCATTCTATGAAGTTTTTGTTGTTATAATTGTGCCAGCATATTTTCCTCACCTTGTCCAGAATTGAGTTGATAACATGGCATGTTGTTTTACAGCTTTGCCTTGTAACTTTTTCACATTCATTGAAAACAAATTACTTTTAACATTTATTTTTCTGCATTTATATGATTAGGTATATTCAAGATTCGATTTATTCTATCACAAATTCATTCTAACATCTTGAGATTCATAATATTCGTTTGTCAAAAGTATTTTATTTACTATATCTTTGAATATCGGGAATTCTTACATTTGTTAAAAACAAATATTTTTTTTACTATTTTCATTTATATGATTTATATCTGTGTGTTGAATAAGTTAGCCTTATTCTCTTAATCGAATCTTAATTCTACCAGCACCTATCCATGTACCTAGCTAGCAGCTACTGGTAGATTATGTAATTTAGAAGAAGTTATGGAATGGAATACCAATTATACTTGATCTCCCATTACCAGAGATATCATTCACTTGGAGGAAATTGTGATTACGACCTATATTTATATTTTAATCACGACTGCCATTATTGACAAGACTATGTTCAATTAAATTGGGATTCATATTTACTACATTTTGATAAATATTAAGATGCAGTAACCAACAATATTAATATTAACAATGGCATAAAAATGTATAGAAAAAAAAATTAATTCTCAGCAGTATTAAAAACCAACTTTCTCTAATTATTGTTCACTTTAAAAAATAAAGATGAGAATCTATATTTAATATTCTTTGCAAGCAAACAATTTACAGCAGTTAGTAAAATAAAAAATATTACTATTATTATTATCATTAGAACGAATTTATTTAATGACTAACAAACTTCTATAAAAGAAACGTGTCAAAAGAAATAATTGTATATTTTATCTAATACATATTTAAATAAATTCATGACTTACTATCTGTAGAGAATTAAATTTTGCTTTTTACAAATATAATGCAAAAGTTTACAACCATTTATTTTCCATCGAATAAAACTCATTTGAATTTATAAAATCAGAAATTTACTAAAAGTTTATATGTCTATACATATATACGTGTATACATACATTTATGTATACACTTGTAAAATATTTTCAATTAATTCTTAGCAATAAAATTTTTTTTTATAAATATTTTAAGCAAATTAAGTAACTAAGACGAAACTTGCATGGGAAATACTAACAACATAATATTTATGTCAATAAAAGTATAAAACTTTTTAGTTGCTCTAATTACTTACTTTATTTTAATACCCCTCTAAGCAAACTTAATAGTTATTAACTTCGAATATTATGAACAGAAATAAAATATTTCGAGTTCATAAAGTACTTAATTTTCACTTAATTATTTTTCTTTTTCTATTTTTATACTAGCTAATGATTAATGGGAAAAATATTTTCATTTTTTATGGTGACATTTTTTTTGTTATTTTGGGGAAAATTAGTATAAGATACCCGTTGAGTAAAAATAAATAAATTTGTTTAATTTAAACTAGGAAAACTAGATTAAATTATGCGTTATTTATTATTTAAATTTTTTATTATAATTATTAAAAAATAATATATAAATACACATATATACGGAATGATTACTGTAACAATTCAGTTTAAGTTCATTTCCCAATGAATTTTTATTCTTTTATCATAGAAAATTGTAAAAAACATTTAATCTTGAATGAACAAATTTTGATAAATTTGTACTTGATAATATAGTACAATAGTACATGAAACATTTAAGGTATTATGTAAATTATACATTTTTAAAAATAAAGATTCTTCTTTTAATAATTAATAGAGTTTGTTTTTACGAAATCCCATTTGAACAATATTTATTTTAAACTATCTCGAGGTTTTGGGTGTGGGGGTAAAATGACGAGTATACTAAACATATCTTTGAAAATGATTCATTAATATATCTAAAAAATCTGTCGATATTTAATTGTAATCATAGAAATAAATTATTAATAATTACAAGTCAGGACTATTGTTTTTATATGTTATTTATTTGAAACACTTTTTTTAATTCAATATTTTTGCTTTTAAGCTTTGAAGATAATGATTTATCAAAATTGAAATCATCTTTTATTATTTAATGGTCATTTTTGGCTCAATATTGTTTCCAACTATAAAGTTTGGTAAGTAGATAGAATTTCATTGATCACAATTTTCAAAATAGTAGACATATTATTTATATTATTTTTGATTTCAGCTCCCACATCAGACTATTTGTTTATTATTTTAATGAAGAAAACCTTTAATTCTGTAAAAATATCCGAGCCACTTGAATACATAAACATGATATTAATCTTTTGTTACAATTATTAATCGTGTGGATACAAAATAATTCTTTTTTTTTATTTAACTTAAATTTAAAATTACATATTGCACAGTATGGATTGAATTAATTGCAATCAGAGATTATAATTTTCATGTATAGGCAAAACACTAAAGTGTTGTTGAAATTTTAAAATGTAAAAGTTAATTTTCCTAACTGTTATAATTTGCATGTATCTTCATAATTTTATGGTGATCTTCATTTGATGTAAGGTTAAGTAATGAAACCAGTATAAAGAAAAATGTATTCAAATATTCTTTGCTTAAAAGCTAACTATTAATTTGAATAAATAAAATTAATAACATAAATAAAAAGTTAGTTCCGACCTTAATCTACCACAAGCATGTACATCAAAGCAACGTGTTCTCTAGCTTTTCAAAATTGGTGACTACATCTTCTTTCACTATTTTATTTACGTCGAAACTCAAATACAAACTTTTAATGAAAATATGTTTGAATGTATTATTTTATACATACAGTTTCTTTTAAAACACTTAAGTTCGTATGTACATGTTAAAAACTTTTTCAATGAAATGGTTTTATTTCTAGTGAGAAATTTTATGAAAAATTATATATTAACATAATTTTATGCATTAATATCTGCATCAATTGCAGAAATGAAATAACTAAGTAAAATTATTCTCATTTGCTGTACACTTCGAATGAAATAAGTGGAATACTTGCACAAAATACCTTTACAACAAATATCCATTGAATTTCCTTTGAAATCATGAAACCAAATCTTAACAATCTAACAGTTTATATTAAATTACTTTTGTTAAAACTGTTGGGAAGAATAATTACCTTCATGATCTACCTTATGCTGAAGCAAAATATACTTTTTTCAATTTTGTGAATTTAATAGTTTATTCAAGTTAATTTTGCTATTGCTAATATAAGAAGTTAGTAGTATCATCAAATTTCTACTTTAGCAAAATTAATCTCAAAATACAAGCGTTTGATTTAAATATAAATTCGCAGTTTGACAATTATTTTAATTTTATAAATTATCTTAATGAACAACTTAATTTATTAATATAAATACTTAAGTAAAATTCACACGAATTATTAATTTAATACACTGAGTTATCTGAATAATTATTCAATAAAAACCTTATTTTCTCAGAAAATGCAGAATTTTTCTCAGTAATTTACCTTGTTAAATATAGCTTTTTCTTACTGTTTCATTAAAAAATGTTTGTTTCACCTTTAATATCATAATATCTGATTTTCTAACCGAAATATAGCTCTAGATACAATTAACTCAAAAAATGAGGAAAGAAAATTATAAAATATTATTGAGATTTTAAATTTTATTTTAATAATAAAATATTATTAAAATAAAATTTAAAATCCCAATTATGAAACTAGTTTTTTATTTTATTATGCAAACAGTTCTTATTATTACAATTTAAATAAAAATTACAGTTAATTAAAAATAAAGTCACATTTGTATTTATTTTACCAGAGTCAAATTAAAAAAATCTTGGCATTTTTTCTGTTTTATTTAAATGCCATTTTAAAGACACTTAAAGTCCATTTTAAATCTTACTTCCAGTTTTTACAAACAATTTTAATAATGGCTGTATTTCTCTTGCTTCTGTTAAATTTCCTTAAATTTTGTTTATGTCAAACATAAAACCATCTTCTTTCACCTTTGGCTAGAAAGCATGAAATACAATTGCTACAAATCGTTTTTCCAAAACATAAAAAAGAACTTCCACAAAAATATTTCATTAATATTCTTCATGCATAGTTCAACTTAAATTTTAAATATTGTCTACAAATATGTTTCACATTAAGAGGGGTAATAAAAATATATTACTGTATACTCAAAATACATTTAAAAATATATATTTATATCACGTTGTTCTCGTGAATCGATTCAATGTTAATATCTTTAGTTTTGGCTCATAAAATCATTGGGCTATCTTGACATTTTTATAACGTTCTTATTTAATTATTTTTATATTACGCAAATGATTATATAAAGGCACATTAAAAGTGTAATATAATAATATGAGTAAGGAGAGAAACAGTATAAAATATTATGAACTCATAAAACTTCAAAGCCTTCGTATAATATCATAAATGTTTAATAGCTTTTGATGCAATAAATTAATTGTATTTAGTTTTAAGATCATAAAACATTACTTAATAGGAAATAAATTATAAATATAGTATATGTTGCATGATTTATTCTACATGCTTTTAATTATTTAAGAACGGATTTTATTGAAAATTAAATAAATGAATTGTATTTTCAGAATAAAAAATATCTCTTAACTCTCTATTTGACACATGTTGTGTTGTAACTAATGGTTTATGTTGTTTAAACCATTATGTTCACCATATGATTGCATCATGGAAAGGATTTTATAAATAGTGGGTGGTTTCCACACGCCGCAAGGAAGGAAACTCGAAAATATTTCAAGTGCACATAATGATATATATATGCTTGAAGAAAACTGAAAAACAACATTCATCTCCTGTTGCTATGTTCAAATCCGGAATTTTTATCTGAAACGCACTTTCCTACCATCAGTTCAAGGTAAACCCAATGAACGAATGATTCTACAGCAAAATAAAAGATATTGGAGATCCAAAAAAGAAATTGCTAGAGTAATTAATTTATTACAAGATAACAAATACCAAGCTATGACATCTTATACAACATCATTATAAAAAAAAAAACAATTCCAAATTTCCAGATTTAGTCTATTAAGCATTTAATAAATGTCGTCCGATGCATTACTTTCCAAATTTTCTATAAGTTGGGGCCATAATACTCCTTATCGAAGGGAGCAAAGATATTCAAGACATCAATTCCTACCTTCCAAATTCCTTACTACCTACAATGGACAAAACATCTCGAAAAACTAATAACCAAAAGGCTGACTTCCTTCCTGGATAATTCAAACTTCTTTAGTAAATTTTAGCTTGAATTCTGTCAAGAGAAATCAACAGACGACACACCTTACCAATAATATTCACTCTCATAAATCATGTAAATTAGACACGATCCTAATAATTATATTAAGGGAGATTTTGGCTCAATGTCACATCATAAGCTTAAACAAAAATATCCTCCTATCTACAAAGTGACCACAAAATATCAGGAACTTACTAATTAGCCACTTAGATGACAGATTAATCATCTTACCAACTAACAGTTATATAGAAAGAAAAAAGCAAAAAAGTACAGTGTCTCCAAACTCTGGAATGTAGTAGCTGATATCCCCTTGAAATTTGATTGGTCTACCGTAGAAAATATCTGTATTCAGAAAGCTCAGTACATCTGCAAATTTGTACAGATTACTTCATTTTCGTAGTGGTAGCATGAAAGGAAAAGAAGCTTGGGAAAATGGAGAGCAAAACTCTTAGGATATTTTTTCACTAGATATTTTAGAGATGTACAGAGTCTTTTAAAATTGTGACACATGATTCCGACTTCGATATTTCTGATAAAAAACAAAATTTCCTTTAATGCCTAAACATTAACTTAAGGATCAATTTCTCTTAAGTGATCATAGAATGAAGAAGATAAATACCATTAAACTGCTAGGAATCACATTTGATAAAAAGTTAAATTTCAAGGCTTAAATCATAAAATATTGAATTAAAGCCAATTAGCAATGGGAAAAATTTAAAAGAATATCTGGTAGAATGTGAGAATACTCAAAGTAGATCCGAACTGTATTATAAAAAATTGTGAAAGAAATTCAATTGTGTCAAAGCACATGTGGGTATCGCAGGTAACGAAAGAGCAGACCTAGCCGATAAAAATTCATTTCAGACGACCAAACCACAATTATACCTTTCCAGCTTTGTTCAATAAAATCTATTCGCAGAAACTGGGTAGTGAAAAATTGACAAAAAGACTAGAACAATGGTAACACATGCCGCTCTATCTTTGATTTAGAACCCAATGTCTCAAAACATGTCCTACATTGGTCTAGAAATGAAATATTTTTCCTCACTGACCATAGAAATTTCCCCATTTATTTTAAGCGTTTTAATATATCTTCAACCCACTACTGCACACGTGGAGACGAGGGAAACCCTTTTCAGTACTTGACAACTTGCCCATTTATAACATCTTGGAATTTGGCAACTCCAATAGCTTAATAGAAATCAATTTGATAAATTATGGAAAATTGACATTCCAGGCAAAAACTTAATAAATTAATGAACTTTTTAATTCACCATCAGCAACTCTTAACTCGGTTTCAAACAGCTTGCTGACCTGTTACTTCTATCCGTCATAACTCACAAAAATATTTTGTTTTACCAAATTTTTCAATTTTGTTTATTTATTGTTTAAAAGGATTCCAGAGTCTTTGTTATAATTATAAAATAATATCAAATAAATTATTCAGTGATCTCTATTTAAACTGGTAAAGCTAATGCCAAGCTTAGAACAGAAAGATCTGCTGGCATGAAGCATAAGCAAAGTCTTAGTGTATTCGAACGAAATTCGCAAAATTTCGGCGAGATTAGAGGTCATAAATTTTCAGTTTTTATTTATGTCACAATTTGTAGGGATAATATTTTAAGTTATTTGCAGTACTTTCTAGACTCTTCTATTTGCCTTGAAACATCTAGAACACAGCACTCACCTTGTGCAGAACCTGTCGAGATGGATTGCATCGTCTGCTCCACTGTTGAATCAACAGAAGCAGCTGTCGAAGGACAACCATTTGTTGGACGTGACGCCAAAGAGCATGTAACCTCAAATTTCTTCATCATTTTATTCAATGTAGAAGTTTTTATTTGTCCAGTGTTATCTCGCATATCTTTCGTGTATCGATATGCTCACAATGCTTTGATGGCACTTTTCGAATTCTTATAAACTGTTTAAATAAAATGGCTATCTTAACTATGGACATCATATTACTGCATGTAAGCTTTACCTACACTAATTGCATTTGCAATTTTTTAAATCTTTTATTGATTTGCGTAATCCTACATCAGAAATCAAACAGTTAGTGGCTAACAAAACTATTTTTTATGTGTTCCCACACAAAATACAGTTTTTTCTGTCCATTATATGCAAACTATATCTTTAAAACTAGATTCATTTTCAATTTATTTAATAAATTTAAAGTTCATCCCGACTTTTGGATTACCGGGTATGTCTTAAATAAAACATTTGATTTCATCTTCAATATTTACAAAAAGGCAATGTATTCTATATATACATATAAATTGTTTTACAATAAAATTAACTGGTAACACTGATTAATAAAAGTTTTAACGAGGTATTTTAAAGTAATCAAACAAACCATATTTCTTTTGTATTTCTATTGTTATCCGAATTGATAATAAGGTATCTTTAGTGAGAAAAATTGTAAGAGAAAACAACAACATCGTTTGTAATTATAATGAAAACTTAAATTGTCAAGCTTAATCAGGATATTTCTTAACTTTGAAAATGAAAATTAATACAATTTATAACTTACATAATACTTATAATATTTTAAAAACATTTAATGTGTATGATAGTAGACTTTTATTTGTATTTTCAATTTGATAGAAAATGATATATATTATAATAATAAATATATAAAAGAATCAACAAGTATTAAAATTTCATTTTTAGTGAAAAACATTCAAGCTAACTTTTTCATTTCCTTATTATTAACAAGAAAATAAATGCTACAAATTGTTATTGTCTTTCTATATTTTGTTTAATATTTCTTATAATAAAATGCCACAAAGTAAATATTTAATTTTTATTTGAAGGTCAAATTTTCTCAAGAATTAATCTAAATAAAAGTAATTATCTATTAGGCAATGCTTAAGGTATTTAATCTTATTAATTCCCTTCACCAATATAATTCCTTGCACTTGATTGGATACATAATTGGTCAAAGCTTTCAAAAATGCACTTTAGTCAGATTAGTTGTAGCAATGTCCAATGAGCATAGTTATTTAACGATAAAGGCTCAAAAACATAGATATACGAATGGATGTCTACTTAAAAACATCATCATTAATCTACTGGCTCCATAGTTAGCCACAAACTTTCCAAAACTGTATTCACGAAGTAGAGTTTCATGGTTGTTCAATATCATTAGAAATGAAGTTATGACCAGCCTTCGATACAGGGATTATATACAGGGTAAATTGGACATCAGACCAGTTGTAGTTTTTACTCTCCAGCAGTTGACGATCACTCCATGTTAATGGTTGATAAATTAATGGCCACATTGCGTTGATTTCATAAGGGATTTTCTTTTGAAGTAAATAATCATATAACGGCAATCATGAAAAGAACTCTTGTTCTCCGGATATGAAACCAACAAGGCATATTTTGGAAACACTATCCAGACGAATTACTAGATTTTAAGTATCTTCAGAAAACTCTAAAGTAATTGCAGATTGCTCTTCTAAAGTAGTGGAATAGAAACTCCCATTGTAAATTTGATATCCTCATTGACTTGTTTCATATATATATATATATATATATATATATATATATATATATATATATATATATATATATATATATATATATATATATATATATATATATATATATATATATATATATATATATATATATATATATATATATATATATATATATATATACATGCCACTCATTTACATTTACGTGTAAAGTTTTGATATCATTATTTTCACATAATTCAATATAATGAGATAATTGTTAATAAAAAATGTTAACATTATATCAAATATTATTTAATATATGTTACAGTAGTTAAAATTAAGTACTTTCGGTTAAATAAATGGTTTAATATTTAAATATATAGCGAGGGGTGAAACCAATTCCAAGAACTCTTTATCTAATCCAAGGTCATAATCGAATCTCCTTAAAATGATTTACGTCCGTGTAAAGAACACTTTGCACGTACGAACTTACTGAGTATTCTGAAATTAGGATCGGGTATTTGGATATATTCCTAGTTGATATTTCAGTAAGAAATATACAGAAGTATAATTTATTTAGGAAAGAGAAAACAAACTCAAATGACAGAACTTTGTTCAGGAAATACTTACATTTTCTTCCCATGACCTTAGAAGTTTAAATCTTTAAGAAACAATTTTGTCCGTGTTTATTTTCCCTATAATTTAATTTCATGATATTGATCAATCATTTATTTATGTGAAACTTTTAAATGAACGATATTGCAAATTTTATAAAAATTATATTTTTGATTTGGATTTATGTACAATTAATTGCTTTTAAATTTAAAATGTATTTCAATCTATTACTTCAAACCATATTTTAAGGAAAATAAATATTTGCAAAAAATTTACTTGTTGAATGAATATTTAAAAAAAGAATATTTTTACAATAAAAAGTTATTAACGTAGTATAGATTTCAAATACGTATTTCATCAAAAGACATTAGAATTTATTTATTAACATTTTTATTTTTATATTAGGATAAAAAATCAATATATTAGAAAACTATTAATAAACTCATAAAATTTATAAAAGAGAAATAATAATGTAATTAATAAAATACGCCATTGGACGCCACTGGAGTCAAAATACATACGCCACTGGAGTCAAAATAAAATTGAGTTTGAAAATACATGTTTAAAATTATCAATGTTAACTGTTTGATTATACTAATTATATCACTTAATGATAATAGAAATAATTATTTTTATAAGAAAATAATTATTTTTATAAGATGAACACATTTTTTGAATTAATATACGAAAGATTTTAGGAAAAATTTATTATTCTAATACCCAATTTAAATACATGAACATACAATTGTATTTACGTATTATACATATAAGTTCACACAATTGATAGTTTGATGTGGATTTATTCTAAAGCAGAGACTGATTAAACAACATTCTAATCTCTTGCTGATTTAGAAATTATATTAAATTTTATTTTGTCACCTGATTCTGTCTTTAATACTATTATATTAACATAAACCATCAATCAAACTTTATTAAAATATGTAAAATTCTATTTTTATTATTAAAATTTAAAAACTTTTATATATCATCCGTCAATGAAATCAATTAGTATTTAGAATATTTTAATAAAATCCGTGTTAGGCTATTTTGTTAACTTGTAAAATTAAAAAAAATTCAAATTAGGATATTATATAGCAGATCAAAGTTATTAATAAAATGTCTGGAAATTTTTATGTCATATATTTTTAGTAATTCTTTAATTATATTATATTAAATATTTCCAAAATTAATCAATCATATTAATCTTACATTAATTTGAAATTACATGGAATTGAATCACATGTATAGTTAAAAAATCTTATAAAATTAATTTACTATATTAAATTTGTACATATCATAATATATTAATTTAAAAATTTTGTGAATACATATTATTTTATTTTATGATTATTACAATTTAATAAATTACGTAATATTTTAATGCTAGATTAGTACAAGTAAACGTTTGTATATCTGACAATTTTTATATAATTTTCAAATATCACCATTTTAAATATAAAGTATACGACAAATAAATTTAAATTACTTTATTTAAAGTATACTTGATTTATAAACGCTATTTGTTAAATAACTTAGTTTTGCTACCGCTTTCACAGAGGAGAAAAATAATATATATTTAATTTGTCAAAATAATAGTACTTGGGCTATAATAACAAAGAGTTTAAAAAACCGAAGTAATCTGTTTAATACATGACAAAAAAGGGTAAGAAGTAATACGTATAACTTAAGGAATAGAAATCCATCTTTGTTTTTCTGCTGTAAATTTAATTAATACATATTATTTCTGATAACCAATTCAATGAACTTATTCTCAATATTATTTCTTCTCGATATTATTTTTAACTATGTATTTAAGACACAGCATGCTATAAAAATTATTGAATGTAAAGCCGAATATCTGTATTCGTATTTCAATCATGAGTGATAAATTGATTTATCCATAACAAACATTATTACTATACCTAGTATGACGAGTTATAACTAACAAATATAATTAAAACTTTTTATTTCATTATAAAAGTATTGTCATAACTCATTATGACAAAAGATGTCAGTTAGATTCAAATCACTTTTATTTTAAAATTGAAATTTGATTTATGGCATTCAGTAATCCAATAGAAAAGAAATTGTTTCAAGAAATAATATTAAATCAAATATTAGAGAATATGCATGTATGCATAACTTACTCAGAACATACTGCGTATATACATACATACATACATATATATATATATATATATATATATATATATATATATATATATATATATATATATATATATATATATATATATATATATATATATATATATATATATATATATATATATATATATATATATATACATATATATATATATATATATAAATATATACATAATATATATATATATATATACATAATATATATATTATATATATATATATATATATATATTTCATTTTTATATTTTATATTTTTATAATTCACTATGCCTAATTTTACTTATAAATAAATAATATATTACATATAAACAAAATTATATTCATTGACGGATAATTTTTTTTAACTAAGTGAGTTATGAATTGAAATTGTAACATTAAGATATATCTTAAATAACCTCACTTAATTGAAAAGATAGTCATATTAGGTAATAATTAAAGGCTTAGCTTATTTGCAGTTTAGTAACTGAGTAATGCTTGTATTCATTTGGTTATTCTAATGAAATATAAGTACTTATTTATTGTAAAATTTACCGAAGCTTCTATTATATTTCTGGTTTTTCTAAAAAAAATGTTAACATCTTAAGTTTAAGTTTGAAAATATTTTTTACTATCATAAATATAACTTTTTTGATATTTGTATGTACTTATTTGAATATTTGTAATAAAATATCATATCTTAAACTAGCAGCAGAATATGTTGGTATCAAATTAAACAATAATTAAATAGAGATATTATAGATACCTTGTAAAAAGAAAACCAATTTTTAAGTAATTTAAGTAAAGATAATCGAAAACAATGAATAGATAGAAATAAAACTATTTGTAATGAATTCCTTTAATAATGAATGTGATATTTATTTTCCATATTCGTCAGAGGAACTAATAAAATTTGCCTACTTAACACCAATAAAAATGTCATCGTTTAGAACGACAATGTATATTTTACAGAAATATTTAATTTATTGAAATATTTTCTTAAAATAACAATACAAATAATACTTGTATATTTCAAAAAATGAAGTACTCTGCTATATATGCTGACATTAATTTCAAAGTCAGCTGAAATCTGCTTAATGTAACATACTTCGAATGAAATGAACAGTGTTGAGAAGAAAAAAACACAATTATATAATTTCCTTTTTACACTCTTTTTTCACTGTTTTTCAATGCAATAGGGAAAGGTTTCAAAACATTTTTAATTCTATAATTTTAATGAGATTCTTTTTACAAAAAATATGTACACATTTTCTGAATAAACTACTTAGAAATGTTACATCGATTAATAAAAACAAAGTGTTCTTTTTTAAGACTCTGGAATGTAATCCTAAAAGTACCAAAGATCAATTTCAATCGTCTAAGGAGAAGGTATTACTGAAAATCTACCCTCATCGAAGAAATTTGTTCTTAAAAAATGCGCCTAAGGATACGGATGAAATTGTTTCCACAAAATTACTTTTGCTCTAAATATTTCCTTTTTTATTTATATCGATTGGATGATGAAAAAATTGTCCAAATATTAGTCGTACTTTGTCATAGACATTTTAAAAAAAAGTGCATTTTTTATACACTAAATCACACAAACTTTGAATAGTGAATATTGTGATTAATAAACTTTTTCTTAACTGAAAATTGTATAAATAATTAAAGTTTACCTAAGTCTGATTGCAATTGATAAAGATTAATTATTAATTTATAAATTTTTTTCTCCAATTACAGTCAAATATAGTACCAGATTTAATGGCATAATTCCTTAGCAGCAAATTATATAGTGAAACATTTAGTATGTTTTGACAGTATTAAATTTATGTTTACATCTTATTGTACATAACCTTTATTGTACATATGAAACTCAAACTTTTCAAACTTAAATTACAAAAAAAAAATAAATAAGTAAAGAACAAGGAAATAGCAAATAGCAAAATGAATTAAAGTAAATTACATTAAATTATCAAATTTTATTTTGCTTAAAAATAATTTTATTTAATTAATTTATGTATTCATAAAAAGCACAAAGTCATAAACTTCATCAAATGCATGATACTAAAATTAAAATCCGCTCTCATTCTTTAAGTGAGTGGTTTAATTTTTCTGAAAAGCCATATTTTTTGCAGAAGAATTGCAAAAAATATGGCTTTGCAGAAAAATGACCAAACTTACAAAAAAAAAAAAACACTTTAAAATAAAGCAAATTTTACCACGATTAGTTGTAGAAACTCTAATGATTTACCGTTTTAAAACATATATATTCTGTAAAATAATAATATGAGCTGTATTTGAAAGTGCTATTTATGATTTAAATTTTATTTCTTTAAAAATTATGGGAAATAAACCTACCGAAAAAATATTTTTCTTCACAGAAATTACTTTTTTAATAAATTCATCAGTTTAGTTTTTCTCAAAATAAAAATCTTTAGAATAAAACTGAAAAAAATATTTCATAAAGTTTTGAAATAAATTAAATAACTAAACAACACCACCTCTCGAATAGACAATTAAGTTTTCAAGTGGGGAACAATAATTTGAGAGCACATTACACGCATGTATTGTTTTTTTATAACAAATTAAAAATAAAAATGAAGTCCCTTAATCATGAAAATGATTATTTGATTTTAAAATCTTTTACTCTGTTCTAAGTACCTTTATTGAACATTTATTAAGAAAAGCCTCAAGCATTTTGATCGAATAAGATATTAAAAAATGAATTGTTAGAAAATCGTTGTTTTTTTTGCATTATATGCAGTTTAGAAAATATTTTTTACAATACGATTGTTGTATTTCGGAAATAATAAATAACAAGCAATTAACGGGAACAAAAATTTTAAGTAAAATAAAATTCTTTCGTTCTTACATTTTCTTTTTAATTAAAATAGGGTTAAGATAACTTAATACTCATTAGTATTCAGTTTAACTCAGTTGTTGCATGAAGCAATTTTTCCATATAACAAATATTTTGAGATAAACTGTTATTTATATATATATATATATATATATATATATATATATATATATATATATATATATATATATATATATATATATATATATATATATATATATATATATATATATATATATATATATATATATATATATATATATATATATATATATATATATATATATATATATATATATATATATATATATATATATATATATATATATATATATATATATATCTGATTTTCATGAAAAAACTAAGTACATAAAATATATTAACTGTATTTAAACATTTTAGCATGGAGATAAAATGAATAAATGTTTAAGCATTTGAGAATCACTTGAAAGAGTACAAAATCTGTCAAAACTGTTGCCAGCTCAGACAGTAAAAATTGTTTTTGACCAATTAGATATGGAGTTGAAGTGAACTTGAATGGCAAAAATGTTCTATTCATCTCAATATGCTGTATGTGCATATCCATCTTCAGTAATTGCAGCGACTGAAGAGTAATAGTGACAAGATAT
This sequence comes from Latrodectus elegans, assembly GCA_030067965.1. Classification (NCBI taxonomy): domain Eukaryota; kingdom Metazoa; phylum Arthropoda; class Arachnida; order Araneae; family Theridiidae; genus Latrodectus; species Latrodectus elegans. Next base: position 49,024,553 of record CM057812.1, read on the forward strand.
GCAGAGAATATTCTTATTTTATTTGAATGATAGGTAATATTTCGTAGACCTCGATTATAGGTACAACCACTGGCTTTAATATCAGAGAAACTTAACGATCCCTGTACGAATCATGATCAGACCAAGATGGAACTATCAGCGTTTTTAAAACAAATCGTACTCATATTATACAAACTGTGAATATATCGAAAGAAACTAAATAATGCCTGTTCTTTTCGTAGCAACCTTCAGAACCCTGCCTGATAAAAAAGAACTCATCACAAAAAAACAACACGGATTCTTTTTTTATGTCTAGTTTTGTAATAGGATTTATTAGTCTTCTTCTCGCCCTAAATCAAAATAGCCGAAATATGATAACCGTCGTGTTGATCCAAAATTAGTCTGACTTGACTCACGATGACTTAGTATAGCATTTGTTGGAGCTTAAGGTCACACTTTCAATTCTAGCCACAGTTGAACGAAAGCAGGATTATATTGTATTGATTTATGCATGTAAATATGTTGGGAGTGGCGTTTTGTGATGGTTTTCTGGGTTATACCTCCCATGCTTCCCACTATCTATACTACGCATTATTTATGAAAATTTCTGAGAATTTATGCTGGACGCCAATTTATTTGGTAGATATGAAAATAACATTTAAATGTCGTCCATCGTTACATTGTCCATTGCGTGGAAATGGGCTTACCGTGCTTTAGTGATAAAACAACATTCTTCAGAGGACAATTTTGGGTTTCTTCCCATCAACTGTTGTTTAACAGGAGGTAAATGTCATGCCCATAGATATGTGTTTGTGAGAATGCTTTTGAGTATTTTGCATGCTAACTTAAAATATATATTACTTATTTAAAAAAGGGTTATGTTACATGTTTTTGTAAAATAAAATTTGAAAAATACTCAAAATCCTTAGTTTATCAAATGCATTAGTTGTAACTTTAATCAAGAGTGTCCTATAAGTTTCAAATTCTCATCTGCCTGTAGGAACACCCAGAGAAATAATTTCTTTGAAATTTCCTTTTTATAGTTTAAACCACATTTTGACACATATGGTTTCTTTCATTCTAACTAACCCTATATTTGTCGTTTTAATTTCGGCAATATAACACTATAGTTAATGCAAGTCATTTTATATGCAGTATGCTAACATTCATTAAAATTGGTTGAATACTTCAAAATTTATTTTTCTTCGGTGCAATCAGTACTCATTGAAATGTTCTTACATATACCCTTATAGGCACTTATTAAGAAAATGTGACACATTTAATAGTAAAGCTGAATAATTATGTTAAAATTATTCGAAAATTTTGAAGTTGAAAGAAACAGAAAGTGGATTCTTTGTTGCATATAATCAAATATTTCATTTATTTCAGCTATCAAAATTTAGTACCATTCTCAATTTTGAAAGATATTTTTAGAAAACATACGTAAAATATTTGTGACAATCAGTAAAATTTGAAAAATATTATGTTTTAATGTTTCCATTAGGACATTTAAATTAAAAGATGTTTTAACCATTTTGGTATAAAATTTCTCCGATAATTATTACAAATATTTTGTGTTGTTTGATTGCTTTTAGAAGTGTTTAAGGACTTAAAATGTTAATCATTTAAATAATGTTTAATCATTTAATCATTTAAATACTTCTGAAATCATCCATTGTATTACATAATTACAATGCATTAACAACTTAACATCAAGGATTAGCATATTTGTTAAATTAAATTATTGATTTGAATAATTGAGGAATGGGATAATCCAATATTTTATGCATACCACATAAATTATAGTATGTTTTATATAACTGAATTAATATAATTTTAAATGATTGACATAGAATAAAATTTTAATTAATATTTTGGAATTCCTAATATTTTTTGCTCAATAACGCTTCGTAAAATAATTTTAAAATGAATGTCATTCGGTATTAATGATTTAATGAAGCAATATGTCAGAAGAAATAAATATTTATTTCGTTTAAAATGTATGTACCTATGTATCTATATCTTAGTAAATACATTTGAAGAATAAAATTATATTCTCTTTAAAAATATTTTTATTCATTTTTGTGGTTTGATTTCTATGGATTAAAATATATAATTCAAAATACTAATTGTTTTTATGTAAATAATCAGTAAAATATTTTTGAAATAATCATTAAAAATATTTTTGAATACATAAGATTTGATATTTAATGTTAGCATTGTGAGAAAATATATTTAAATTTGCTATAGAAATTATATGAATAGTTAGATGAACTGAGAATTTAGTAAAACATATTTTCAAATTAGTAAAAACAGTTTAGTTAAAAGTATTTGAAGTGATGTATGAAATGAGAACCAGGAAAGGTTCTTATTTATGAATATTAAATACAAATTTTATTAAAAAGAGAGTAGAGCTTACATTGATAAAACTTAATTTTAATTTGTTATTTGATGTAAATCATATTCTTGCAGTTATATGAAGAAAACGCATTTATAATTTGTTTAACCAAAGCAATTTATAATTTCTGGCATATAATTATTTTTGCCAATATTAATAAAATGCATTTGGATGACTTTAAAAGGTTTTGATTAATGTGTGGTTTTATACTTTGAAACAAAAAATAGTTTACTAAAAATAACATTTGAAGAGAGAGAGAGAGTGTTCACTTAAGTCAAACATATCTTAAAACAACTACAACAACAGTTCTTAAAACAATAACAAACTAAGTAACTCTGAAATAGTGAAACAAATATTTTATTACTGATATAAATATATTTTATATCAAGGTAATTAACATATTAATAAAATGAAATTAGTATTTTCTCGAGTTCCTTTAATTAGATTATCATATCACACGAAATAAGGGAATAAATTTTATTACATTCTAATTAAAAAATCAAATTACTTAAAATTTATTTTGAAATCCCCTTTTAAATAATATTAAAAGTGCAGGCGAGAAAAGCTTTTTGCAAATTTTTAATATTTTTTGAATATTTTAAAAAAAAGTTGAAGTGCTTGTTTCTAAAAAAAGAAAATTAGCTCTGTATTCTAAATAAGAAACATGTAAATTTTTTAAATTAATATTCTTTTTAAAAATATCATTAAATTAAAATTTATTCAGGGATTCGTTTCGAATTTCTTTTACAATTTTAAGTCATGTTTTTTGCAGAAATAACTTATGCATGATATATTATTTACATTATATATGTGTGTGTGTGTATTTCAATTTTTCTTAATTACTTAAATCCATTTAATCCTTAATGAAAAAAATTGCATTTAAAAATAATACATTTTAAGAAATTTTTACATTAAACAAGTATTTAATTGTCTGCTAAAAATTTCTCCTGTTAATTGAAAACCATTTTGTGGCATAATGTTTGAGATTTAAAGTAATCAAGTTGACATTTAATGAAAACAGATAAATTGCACTTATAGAATTTAATGTAAAATTCACATAAACACTTTATTACAGGCTTAAAGCCAAGTTAAAAAAGAAATTTGTTTATTATGAAATTCATAATAGAATTCTTGAAATATAAGTGCTAAAAAATATGATTAATGGTATTGTAAGTGTATTGGTTAGATGTTTATTAGTTTTATATAAAAATATTTGAAACCATATATTTTGCTTTAATAAATGATTGGATATTTTAAATTTAATTATCTATTTAAAAATTATATATATATATATATATATATATATATATATATATATATATATATATATATATATCTATATATATATATATAGATATATATATATATATATATATATATATATATATATATATATATATATATATATATATATATATATATATATATATATATATCACTTAATTACTTAAGAATATATTAAATTGTGATTTACATTATTTTAGTTAAACACATATTATGGATAATCTACAAGAAATCGAAGGTTGCACTGAAATCAAATGAAAAATGAGAAATGACACCATCAAAATTATCAGACACATGGAAAAGTAATATATCCAAATTACATGAAGATACCTGATGACGCCGAGCATAAGATATTATGTTGAGAGCGTAAGATAGGGGTGAATAGGGACCTCTTGGAAAGAAAAGAAATTCTTTACAATTGGTGCAAAAGGCGATCAGTGCCACGACACTGCCTGACACAGATGACGCCTGGTGATAAAGCGAAATGGAAATACCCGAAGAACTCGGACTCGTCCACTACTGGCCATTAAAATTGCTACACCAGGAAGAAATGCGGATAACAAAATGATATTTACTGGACAAATATATTTTACTAGAAATAACAAGTGATTAAATTTTCAGAAAATTTGGCTGGATAGATCCTGAGAAATCAGTACCCAGAACAACCACCTCTGGCAGTAATAACAGCAGTTATACGCCGGGGATTGAGTCAAGCAGAAATTGGATTGCATGTACAGGTACAGATGCCCATGCAGCTTCAACACGATGCCACAGTTCATCAACCGTAGTGACTGGCGTTTGGTGACGAGCCAGTCACTCGGCAACCATTGACCAGACGTTTTCTATTGGTGAAAGATCTGGAGAACGTGCTGGCCAGGGCAACAGCCGAACATATTCCGTATCAAGGAAGGTCCGTACAATACCGGCAACATGCGGTCGTGCATTATCCTGCTGAAACGTAGGGTTTCGCAGAGCTCGAAAAAAGGGTAGAGCCACGGGTTGTAACACACCAGAAATGTAACGTGCTCTGTTCAAAGCACCGTCAATGTGAACAAGAGATAACCGAGACGTGTATCCAATGCCACCCCATACCATCATGCCAGGTGATGGGCCAGTATGACGATGAAGAATGCACGCTGCCAGTGTGCGTTCACCATGATGCCGCAAAACACGGATGCGACCTTCATGATGCTGTACACAGACACTGGATTCATCTGAAAAGATGACGTCTCGCCATTCGTGCTCCCAGGTTCGTAGTTGATCACACCATTGCAGGCGCTCTTGCCTATGACGCAGCGTCAAGGGAAGCTGCAGTCATGGTCTCCAAGCTGAGAATCCATGCTGCTGCAAACGTCGTCGAACTGTTCGTGCAGACACTTGTTGTCTTCCAAACGACCAAGTTTCTTGACTCACGGCTCGTGACGTAGTTGCACGATCTATTACGGCCATGCGGATAATATGCCTATCTTCTTTATTGCTAGTGATAGGTGGCCGTTGAGATTCCGCATGGCGTTCCGTATTACAATCATGCACCCATCGATTCCATATTCTGCTAACAGTCTTTGGATCTCGACCGACGCGAGCAGCAATACTGCGATAAGATAAACCGCAATCCTGGTACGCTACAATTCGACTTTTATCAAAGTCAGAAACGTGCTGGTACGCATTTATCCTTCTTACTCGAGGCATCACAACAACTTTTCACCAGGCAACAAAGTTCAAATGCAATTTATGTATGAGGAACTGGCTGAACAATTTCCTCATTTAAACACAATTTAGGTGTCGCTACAGGCGCCTGCTTTGTCTGAATGCGCTGAAAAGCTAATCATTTGCATATCACAGCACATTCTTCCCTTCGTATAAATTTCACGTCTGTAGCATGTCGCCTTCTTGGTGTAGCAATTTTAATGGCCTGTAGTGTATCAAGCTTTAACTATCGTAAAAAACTTAAGATTATCTAAATATCAGCAAACAAGGAGCCCTTGAGTGACAACTTCGAATAAGAACGGGTATTGGGCAGTTACCACCAAAATATACAGAAATATCCCCACAGCAGACCTATCGTGCCAGTTATCGTAAGCCATGAGTAAGACATTTCAAAGCAAATCAAAAACATAGATTTGGGACAAAATAGTCTATACACTAGCAGGATGGTTAGCGTTCCACACATAAAAACTCGTTGTCACCATTGGTTGTTAGCCTTTAGTAGTGAAAATGCAATGCGGACAGCGTTACAGTGGGCTATTGTTATATTTACCAATAAGTCAAGTTCTACGTAGTAGTTCGGATCATGTCAGATATTAGGTATAGACTACCAGAAAAACACAAAACTATTGAACGATGAAGTTGTGGTGTTACAGGGGTGCATGATTGGAGAGGATAGGCATTATAGCAATATACTGGGGGTTACAGAAGAGATCTTTATATATATATATATATATATATATATATATATATATATATATATATATATATATATATATATATATATATATATATATATATATATATATATATATATATATATATATATATATATATATATATATATATATATATATATATATATATATATATATATATATATATATATATATATATATATATATATTATAAGTGAATAGTTAAAGTTAATAGAAAGCTTAGAGACAAAATATGATAAAAATATATCAAATATCTCAAGTAAACTAATTTTAGACACTTTTTTTTAATTTTCTGTATTATTATTAATTTTAGATGCAGTAAATTGAAAACATGAAACAAAGCTTAGTATGAGAAAAATCGTTAAATTATCTCATATTTAGTAAGGAAATGTTCTAATTATAGTAACTAGTAATTTCTATACTAAATATAAATATTTGTTCCAATATTATTTATATATAAAAATTATTTATATATGATATTATGTTCCAATATTATTTATATATCAAAATCTTGCTCATAAGAAAGTGAGCAAGATTATCACAAAATTTATGTAATATTTTCCATAGTGTGTTTCTTAAAATAAATCCCTTTGAAACAGCAAGATTTTTGTCAACTATTACAGTATAAATAAATTATAATTATGATTTTGTAACAAACATATATTTTAAACACCTTGTTTTGTTCTTGTGTATTATGTATCTCATATAATATATTTGAAAGCTCAGCTAAATCACTTTTTATGAGATTACGATAAATATCAAAAGAAAAAAACAGAAATTCTACATTTATTATGTTAAAACTTATAAAGGAAATTTATTCCTTTAAATTTTAATTCATTCACACAGTAAATATATTCATGTAAGATTTAGGAAGATAAAGATTACGGATAAATAATCTTTATCCCTAGATATTTCAATGCTAAAATTAAAATGTTTCAATAAATCTATAATAATTGCAGTAAGAGTTTATTTCCTTACCATTATAGATAAAATGGTGTTAATGTGTAATTATGTGGAAAGAAAGACTTTAAATACATACAAATAAGAATATTGAGAATGATCTAAATGAAAATAAATATGATTAAATTTCATCCACTCATTTTTAGAAATTGCAAGCAATGAAGAGTAAAATTTTATTAAATATAAAGATTCACAAAATAAAATACAAATAAAATACGTTTATTTTATATTTAAATACTTTTCGAATGCATAAATGTTTCTTTTCGTTACAGATTAATTCGAAACATTAAAAGAGCATTTTTAAATTGCAATTCGTGAGCATATTTACGAGCAGTGACTTAAGAGAGTTAACAGCTTTAATTGGAATCCAAGTAGTTTAAAAGATTGCAATAATTTATTTGGAAGGAAATCTCTAATTACTGAAGTTCCACGCAGGAGCTTTGAGATAGCGCACACATTTCGCACAAAATAGAAAATAATAGTTCCCTTAAAAATAAAACACGAAAGGCGATTTGAAATACCAAGCAGGGAATTAAGCAAGGACACGGAGAATTATTTTCAACATCTTATTATCTTGTTCGTATGTAGCGGAAATTTCTTAAATATAATTGTCATTCTCTTTTGCATTAATGGGTTCAACAGAAAGCTTAAGATATTCATTTGACTGAAAATGTTCTGAGAATATCAACACATTGTCTAAAAAAGAAAATTTTATTTATTTTTGAAAAGCAACATTAACAATTCAATGCATTAATGAGTGACTCGTAAGTGAAAAAGATAAATAAAAAAACAAATTAAATATCTGCATAAAAAGGAAATGTTTATCATTATGATTAACTGGAATCCTAATGTGACAATTAGGATTGACTAACAAATTTTTGTTAAAAACTATGCAAATCAACCATGAATTTGAAAACAATTTCAAGAAACATTAATATTAGCCATGAATTAACTTTATATTCATTTACTTATAAAATATAAATGACTTTTAACATGAAAGTAGATTAAAATCTTTTATAACATTTTTTCCCTGCGTAGTATTGATTTTTAACAAATAACTGATCATGTAAGAAATATACTATATAAACTCTGCAATAAATCTTGGCTCAATATTTAAAAATACCTTGCTATTTGGATATAATTTCGAATCAGAAAGCTTGCTTTTACTTTGTTTCTAGGAGATAAATAAAAAATACACTAAATATTTTCGTGAAGTTGAATACAATTTCTTTTTGTAAATAAAATATTAGATTATTTTATCTAATTATGGAAATTGCATTCATTTTAATTAGCTGTAAAGTCTTAATTATAAAGCAGCAATATTGTTTTGAAATATTTTTGTATTCATATTTGACTGGAAGACATTTTGCAATAATAATGTTTTCATCCTTCATATTTTAATGTTTTGAATTGTTAAAGAAAATTCAGTGAGCCTATAATACTTCCTAAAATATCATATCTTTCTTTTAATTAGCAGATTGTGATACCTAAACAAAGTCGGAATTTCAAACTTGGAGGCAACAAATTATTCCCATTCACTTTCCTTTACTTAGAGCAGATTCTCATTTGCTAAATTTTTTCTTTAATATTCCTAAAGACATCATGGAAAGATAATGTCAAGATTAAAAATCATTTTATTGCCTGGCTATATTGTGGAAATATTATTTTGATACCAATTAATTGGCTGTAGATGGAAATATTTTATACATTTGATCCTTATTAGTTGATAAATTGAAAATATTTTTTGAATTTGTTTTTGCTACAGCTAAAATACACATTCTTCTTTAGAGACTTTATTTATTTCTTCATATTTTTTCCAATGGCAGATTGTAGACAGTTACAACTGCAACAGAGTCTATTAATCTATTGTACCCTGATGCCCAAGGAACAGGCCAGAAACAGCAACCACTTAGCCGTCGAGGCGTTACACCAGGTGCCCCACAGGGGGTGGGCCACCATCGCACCCTCACACATGCCATATGGACCCATTTATAGGGTAGGCATCTATCATACCTCATTCACTCACAAGGAAAGGACAAAGACAAGAGAAAGAGAGAGAAAGTACATCCATGCCTGAACCGGAATTTGAACCCAGGACCTTCCTATCCGTAGTCAGGCGAGCTGACCACTAGACAAGTTGGCCTACTTATTTGTTCATATTATGAACAGATGATTAAAGGTACCTAGGTTGAAACTCACTGTTACTGGCAACGGTAATTCCTCTTAAATAGAAATATCCAAGAGTAATTTTATTTAGTATTAGATCTGATTTACTGACATCTAAAGGATCACTAGCACATAAAAAAAGAATACTTTACATTTTTTAAATTTATTGTTCATTTTAGAGACATTTGGATTTACATAAATAATTGCCATGCATCACTGATGCATAGGTATTGCAGCATACAAGTATGAGGCAATAAAAGAAAGATCTCATTACAATAAATTACGTCAAAACTGTATTGGAATCAAGTTCAAAAATATCAGTCACTGGATGCCGATCCCATCAGTCCCTTAGCCCCACTGGTGTCTGCGATGAAAGTATTATTTTCTTTCAATAAAAACAGATTAGCAAATAAACACTGTCCATTTAAATGTTTTCATTGGACGATATATATATTATATATATAAAAATACATTTTTATAGTAATTTATTATATAAGTTATAGAGAATATAAGTTGAAAACATGTAATTCTTCTATTAAACATAAGTAATTAATATTATATTTTAAAAATTTATAAAATAATATTGAAATATATATATTTAAATATAAAATTAAATATTGCATCCAAATTTTTAAGTACATTTAATATCTATAAGTAACTAAATATTAGTGGATTAAAATTCGTACTATACGTATTTCTTTGAAAAAATACGTTTTTATCTATAACATTTTAGAAAAATATTTCATTCAGGGCAATCAGTTTCGATCGTGTGAGGAAATTAGCTGTGAGTTTTTATTAATATGCAAAAAATAATTTATTCTTATTAAGAATACCGTCCATTTTCAATTTATCAATATCAAGATACGCTCAATGAAATTAAATATATGAATAATAAGTAAGATACAATTATTGAAATATAACTCTGAATAATATTAACGATTGCAATTTCAAAATGGAATGTATGGAAATGTATATCTATTATTTCTTAAATTTATTTTGTTTCAAACAGAAAACAGTGTTTTTCAATCTATAAAAAAATATTTTATTTTTACACCAAACCTTTTCAACGAATAAAAGTATTTCAGTTAAAGTTAATTCAAGAGGATAAGGGTGATAAAATACTAACATTTTTCCTCTATAGAATAAAAAAACTATTTTCAAGATCATTCAGGGTGCTATTGATTCTAACTACATGTCTTTTATCTCAGACAAAACAGATCGATATTCTATTTTTCGAAAGAATCGCAGCGATTTATTTTTTGTGAACTTAAAATTTACCTATTTTGTATTCAAGTGGCTTTGAGGTTCAGTGATAACAAGAGTTCTTTCGTTGAAAAAATATGGAATATACAATAAGTAATTATTAAGTTCTTAGCTTCATAAAAATATTTTAGAAAACAAAAAAAAATTCTGAAATTTGTATGAAGTTGAAAATATTTTTCTATGAAAACTCTTATTTTTTGTGTTTTTCATGAACGTGACAAGCAAAACTATTTAACGATTTTATGAGAGTAAATGTTAAGCGATATTTGACTTTTTCATGTACATAGCAAATTCTTTTTGTTCTCTTTAAATTGAAATTTAAAATTTTTCTTCCATACCACTTTAAATAAGAATTGTATTTTTTTACAATTTTAAATTTAAACATATCTATCTATATCTATATATATGTGTGTGTGTGTGTTTTCTTTACGGCATTATGTTTCTACTCCCAAAATTCAGCGAGTTTAAGTTTAAAATAACACGTTTTATACTATTATTTTTATATTGAAATTATATTATGGAGTACACAAGTTTAATAGAGTGGTATTGTCATATTCTTTCATGTCAATTTTTTTTATTTTTGAACTGGTGTTGTTACTTTATTGTATTGCATTGCTTTTTAACGAATGAATTTTGTTATCACTAATTCTAAGGAAAATTTGCTTATATGCTTATCAAGATTGTAAACTGCGAAACCTCCAAGTTTTATTTAGCATATCTGAAGTGAGACAATGGGAAAATACATAATTCCTTAATATATAATCTGCATTAATGCTCTTATGAGTGTAAATACTTAAATAACATAGTATTCAATTTAATAATATTTTAAAATTAATTACAACCTTAAATCTTCTATTGAATTCCAAAAAAATGCATTTTCAACATTGAAAAAATAAATAAACAATTTAAATTCAATGTTGTCTCATGTATATATATATATTAATAGCAATAGCATTTTGATTTATTTCGTTCAAATAAATCAAGATATCATTGTTAGATTAAAAGTTTCATAGAATTCACTTCTAAAGAGGTAAAATTATTATCATTACTCACAATTTTCTCTCATTAATGATTTAGCCTACTTACAACATAATACAGAGATGAATATCAGAGTTACTGCAGTAGAATAGCTTAGGGCTTAAATTACCATTAACTGGAATTTATGTGCATGTGTTTCCAAAGATCATTATGCTGAGCATTATTTCATCATAACCGCTGTACATGCTTCACTTAATATTTTAAGAAACTCCGCAGGCTGAAGAGATGGTCCTAAATTTAACTATATTTATTGAGAACATCATATGGAACTTATTCGCTAATTGTTAACATTGTGTATGCATTTATAAACTGCATTAACATATAAATATTATGGAAGTAAATAGAAAATATAATGTGCCGATATTTTAACATTACATAATATGAGAAGCATAAATACCTTACTTTGAAAAAAATATTGTATATATTAAATTAAATTTGATGGACAACAACATTCATTTATATAAGTGTCATCTTATCAGACTTAGAATCGTTCTCCAATATACTACATAAATCATATTAAATGTTATTCAGAAGTGCATAATTACTATTGTCATTCATTCCCTAATTCATATTTTATTTGAAATTATTAAAAAAACAATAAAAATTTCCATTTTGTATTTAATAAGTTAAAATATTTTTTAAGAATATTTATAAGAAAAATATTAACTTTGTTTTGAATTATAAGTTACAACATTTTGCAAGTTACGATACTGACTCGGCTTCCTTTTTTTGTGAAAACTATTAGTTTTTTTTTTTTTTGTGTTGGAAAAACACAAAAGAATCCGTTCTTTTAAAAATTAAAATTTTTATGAAGCATATTTTTATATTTTATTCCATTCCTATATGACATTCTGAGAAATTATTTCAAGTATAAAAAATAAGTATTTTTTTCATATTGAATAAGTGTAATCTTTATAGTGTAAATGTTTTCATTTTTCTTGCAGGAAAGAGCCTATAATCACTCAGTAATTTCAGAATCTTACTAAATATTCATAGTTATTTCAGAGGAAAAATCGCAAATTATATGCTAGAAAGAAACTAAAAGTTTTAAAATATATATATATAAAAATATTTTAGATAGTTTTACGATAGGTTGGTTGGTTGGATTTTATGGTACAAGGTCCAAAATTGGACATGCTGCGCCATATAGTTATACGATAAATATGTAAAGTAAATATTTCTACGGAACAACGTTTTACGTGTGATTTTTTATATAGTTTTTAAATATATCACGCAAACGTAAAACTATTTGATAATTATGTTTTAGCCATAACATGATTGTGCAAATATATTATAAATATTATTTCCATTTGGCCAAATAATTTAATCTATAATCTGAGGAACTAGGGAAGTTTCGAGGTTGTAATTTACATATTTGCGAAAGTATTACATTTTGCACAACTATTTGCTAGACCATTTTTTTTTCGAAACTGATAATGAATTGACTAAATATAATGGAACTGAAGCTCAAAAACACATAACATAAAAATACCAAACGGAGATAGTTCTAAAGTGTAGTTTTTTCCGGGTCTGAAAGAAGAGGAAATAAAAATTACTATACCTTACAATAGATTCCACACCTAAGAAAATATTCAAAATAAAATAACTGCAAACATTAATAAACAATTTATATAAAATAAGAAGAATTATAATAATTTTTAACACATATCTCGGAATAAAAATTGAGATACGAACCTACGACTAAAAGATGTGTTACTTATCTTAAAATAAATGAGAGATTTTAAATTTTCTTTTTCATATATTTAGATTTCTCACAATAAATTTCCCATGGTGATATGATTGACATGGTGATTTCTCATGGTGATATGATTCATTCATCTTGAAGTAGTAAGTTCTTTAACAACCTAGAAGAAGAATTGTAGTAACGTCAGTTTGCAGTTAGAGTGAATAAAATGTATATGTTTTACAATATCCTCTCTAAGTGAATGGGTACCTTGGTGACTTGCAGGATATTTGATTCATGTTACTAAATTATGAGGTCTCAAAAACTTTTAAGAAACTTAAAAATATTTATATACTTTTAGAAATTAAATAAATGGTGTTTCTTTCATTATAAAAACATGACTTTTGACATAATTTTTGAACAGTTAATTTTTAGATAATGTTGTGCTGAATAGTGAAAAAAATACCCAGTGTATAAATATCTTTTTTCCTTATTAACTATGATTTCAGTGATTTGAACTATAACAGAAACTATTTTTCATAGCATAATGTTTGTTTCTCAAATTTATAACCAGGGTTTCACAAATTCTAGTTTAAATGAAATTATTCCGTAGCTTCATTCTAGATAATTCCATGGATAAAATTATTTAATACATAAACTTTAGCGTGTTTTCTATTTTCTTTAACTATAACAAAATGTTTTTATAGAAGTTATAACGTTATTGAAGCTTTTTGTTTCTCATAGAGAACACACATTTAAAGATAAAATATATTGGTATTTGCTATTAAAATGCTTAATATATTGTATTATTTAATTCCAAATAATATTATTGTAAATTCACAAGAAAAACTTATGGTTTGGCCAATTTTTGAACAACTTAACGAAATATTTGCTATCTGTTATGTACTTATTACGTAACCACATAAATCTCTTATTCTATAATATTGTTTCTTTCCTTTGTTTTGCGCAATAACAATCGTTAAGGTGTAGTTAATAATCGTTAGGTTAATAGCATTAATTACTTTCATTTTCTTACACTATTTTTAACAGCAAACGACACCTGATGTTGGTCAGTGAATATACATACACACACACACATTTATATATATGCATACATACATTTATATATATATATATATATATATATATATATATATATATATTATATATATGCATACATACATATATATATATATATATATATATATATATATATATAATATATTATATATATTAAGAAAAAAATATATATATATATATATATATATATATATATATATATATATATATATATATGTGTGTCTGTATGTGTGTTTTTAATAAAATATATGTCTAGAAAAAATAATAATGAAAATATTTTATGGTCCGGAATTTTTTTATCATCTTAAAATATTACAAATTATTAATTCGAAAAATTTATGCAATTCCTAAATATTTAAAATAGATATAATAATCATTAATTTAAAGATAGTGTTCATAAAACTCAATTTCATACGCTGGATGGTTGATCAGATCTCGATGTCAATTTTATTAGCAATTGTAAGATTCAGAATTCCTTTCTTTTTTCGAAAATGTTCAACAAAATATTAACTTGTAAATAAGGATTTTTCCTTATGAAGCTTACCTTTAGGTTGGTAGTTACAAGTCAGGGAATCTTGTGTTTGGTTATTTGTTCTAAATTATGAAGATCAATCTGTTTTCGGGGAACTGGTGACACACCCACTGATAATACATGACATAAATGTGTAATAATGGATTGTAAACTTTTTTACCATCACTAACGCCCCTTGTAGTGTTAAAAAAGTGGGAATCTTAGAAATAATAGGATATTAAATATGCTTTTAAAAATTATTTAATATTTAATTTCAAATTATAAAAATTTGGAATTTAATTAAATTATTTATTTCAACTGTTAATAAATATCAGAGATATGCTTAAAGCAATTGTTAACTCTAGTTGAGAAATAATTTTCTTATTTAACAAATTCACAAAATTTCAATATTTTAAATATGTTCATGACAAATATTTCAAATTTTTTTAGGTTCATTCCTAGTAACAAAAAATGCATAATATTGAGTTAATATTCTATCTTACTTGAAAATTTTCAAATTAAATTTAAAGAGCAGTAGAAGTTTTGAGCATTAAAACTACATACAAAATATTTATTTTTGATAGAAATAAATATTCAATTTGTATTTTAATGTGGATTGGATATTTAGAACGTATTTACTTTTAGATACAAATTAAAATTTAAAACTATCTATATATTTTCTTAAATAATCATTAGAATTATATAATATATTTATGTGCACTAAAGAAATATCAAATGTCCCGCGTAAAGCAAATGAAAGTAAATGTAAAAACACCAGATTTTTTCAACTAAAATTGATTTTAAATGTATTTAAAATGTAAGTTTCGAATTTTATCTTACGTCCTTTGTTTAATTAATTTTTTACAGTTAACTTGTCAAAATATTTTTAATAAATGTGTGATGTTTCCAATACATTATTGTACAGAGATATCAAATGTAAACAGCAATATCTTTATAAAATTAAACCCATATGAATTTTTTGTGCATTGTTATACAATTGTTTCCAACTTCTTGCTGACATTTTTTGAGTAAATTAATGCAGAATTTACGTTTCATTCAGAGTATTCATGAAATAGCAGTTCACGTATATTTAGATCAGTTTTCAGTTAAAGATATATAATCAATATTAATATTATATATATATATATATATATATATATATATATATATATATATATATATATATATATATATATATATATATATTATGAACTATTTACATAACAAGTAGATTTGATTTGTTCGTCTTACATAATTGTTGACTTATATTCCTCTTGTTAACATGCTCGATATAAAAAGTAAAAGATTAAATAATATTTTTGGACTTTAAGGGAATTTACTCTTATACACCATTTCTTAAATTATAATTTCATTGTAGAAATGTTTTTAGAAATATATAAAAGTATATTTTTATTATCACTGGATTTCTTCCTAAAAAGTTTTTAATTATTTAATCTACTCTCATATTTTGAATTAAAATTTTAAATAAAAACTGATAATACTTCTTATCGTTAATTTAAGTAAATTCATATATTCAATTTATAATTTATGTTCTACATGAGCTTACACGACAAATATTTAATGAAAGATTATAATTTATCTATTTTCCTCACTTACGTTTATATATATATTCATATAAAATATTTTAATAATTGTTAATTTTGTGCAAACAATGAAATATCCTGATGATTTATGTTCACAAATATAAATAAATATTTGTGAATTTATATTTTTTTTAAAAAAAATATTTGTTTTTTGTCATTGATTACATTTAAATTGATAGAATTTTATGCTTAAACAAGTTACACTATTTGTTTGAACTCACGTTCAAAAAGTACAAAAAGCAATTAATAACGACATTTTGAACCTTTATTATCTACAGTAAAAGATTTTGGCTTAACTGTTATATATATATATATATATATATATATATATATATATATATGTATGTATATATATATATATATATATATATATATATATATATACATATATATATATATATACATATATATATATATATATATATATATATATATATATATATATATATATATATATATATATATATATATATATATGTATGTATGTAAGAACGTCACTTAATTTATTATCTTACTTCAGTAACTCTTTTCGATAAAAAGCAGAAATTTCAATAAAAGAAATATCCATACCAATCAGTCTTTATACCATATTTTAATGCAGTTTTCAATTTTTGTTTTAATTTATATGGAATAGATGCTATATAAATCATTATAACTAATAATAATAATATGAAAAAATGCTTAAATAAAATAGATCCACAAGAGTATGGTTGAACTAAAAAGAAAATTAAATCAGCCTGTAAAATATTAATCATACCTAAAGAAATACTGAATCAAATATTTATACTGATTGTACTTGAAGTAATTTTATAATTTCTAAACTATCTTGACAAAAGGCTGTCTTGCTCTAGTCCTAGGAATCAGTTCTTCAGTGCTACGGTTTCAAGGTTCGTCTCCAATCATTGTTGGAAAGTAGTAAAGGGATATTACCCTTCTGCAATCTTCATACACGTCGGTCAGTTTGGAAATATCTAGGTTTCCTCTAATGAATACAGCCAACAAAAATTTCTCGCTGATAGTTAATGATAAGCTGTGCATTAAAATTTTGTACAATGATATTCAGTTGTTAGGCTGTCCAATATTTATCTATATATATATATATATATATATATATATATATATATATATATATATATATATATATATATATATATATATATATATATATATATATATATATATATATATATATATATATATATATATATATATATATATATATATATATATATAATGCACTATATATAATGTATATAATTTTGTTTTTGTGTGACTATCATATTTTGATTGTGTGAGTTTATTTCACTGAAATTTATTAAATTTGCTTAGAACAATGTTAGTATATTATTTCATCTACAAATATAAATCATTTTAAATCGTAAAATAGCATATATATGTAAAGAATTTGGTGAATAATTTTATTATATGAGATTAGGAAATGTAAATATTATATTGGTTTCAAAATTGTTTATTTTAGATAAATTATTTAAAAGATTCCACTGGTATATTTACATTTTGTTAACATATCAGAGAATTATGCATTTGCTTCAGTAAATATTTATCTACAGAAATGAGGAATTCAAAAATGAAAGAGCATTTATATTACTTCGATTTGAATGATTTAAAATATATTAATATTCTACATATATACTTTTTATTTTTCAATATTTCCTACAAAATATTCATGAAAACAAAATTAAAATGCACTATTTATAACTGTTTCTATTAAAATTTATTTCATTGGAGATGGTTGAATGTAAACATTATTTGTTAAATGCATTTCTCAAATCATTAAGCTTTATTTGAAAAGAAATTCCTGCATAGTTTGATTTATGAAAATCATCTACAGAAATGTTTATTTATCTATAGACATTTTAAAGTAAAAATTGTTTGAAGAAATAAAGAAAGCGAAAATAATTATTGCAAAATTTTCTTTGTTTTCTTATGCAAGGAAAATATGGAATTTAATAGTTCTACTTTAAAAACCAAAATGTTTTACTGCTCTGGTATAAGGATAGAAGCATATAAATGTAATGGGTTGTGAAATATTCCAAATTATTTGAGCTTCTCAAAACTTTGTAAGGGATTTATTAAAATATTAGTTTTTATAGTAATCTAATGGAAATCAAAATCTGTGTTAAAATTTATTTTAAATTATTTTAATGTTTCTTTTTTACTGTGTCTATTTTTATAAATTATTTAATCAGTGAGAGCATATATAAATATTATCTCCATTCAGTAGAACTACGTTTTTGATACTGATATGTTAAAGTTAATGCTGGAAATAATAATTTGGTTTAGTTATTTGGCTCATATTGATTTCATTTTTAATTAAAAAATGAATTGTCAAATTTGTGTGTGTGAAAATAATTTAGTATATATTTGTCCATATTTTATTTTTATTCCGAATTTTATAGATGTCCATAAATTTAATATAATTTTAACCATACTAAAATCGAAAGCGAAAGGAAAAATATCACTTTTTGAAATAACTTGCATAGGGTCAAAATTAAATTCAAATTACAAGATGGCACTTAATAACGAAGAGCGTACGACAAAATGACTATTAGATTAATAGAGGGAAATATAAGGACATGTGACAAAGAATGAAATGTGTTTTCAACTCGTTCGCATAACACTCTTTTCCATGAATGCATAGGAACGACACAGAGGACGCAAACGGATGTTTTTCGTCGTGAATTTATCTGCAACCTTGAATGTTGACGCACACTTATAGTAGCAGCCGACGAACTCGGAATTGCCCAAAGTTAAGTTATTTGTCAGTAACTGTCTACCACATAAGTACTACAGTTTCAAAGCTAACCGTGCGCAAGCGTTAGGGACCCCACGTTCTTTAAACTCGCAAAATTTCCAGCTGTATTAAGCTCAGGGCAACTCACCTTCAATATCTTTGTCTTTAGTGGAGAACATGCAATATTTACAATGTCACAGTGGGGCCTGTTTATTTGCCCTTTTCTGATTCGTTGAACTTAAAGACTTTCTGATTCGTTCACACAACTTATATATATATATATATATATATATATATATATATATATATATATATATATATATATATATATATATATTTAAGTTTAAATTCAAAATTTAAACTTAAATATATATATAAAATAAGGCAATTAAAAATACAGTTTATTATTCACATAAATGTGTATTTCAATAAGTAAAATCGATTTAATACATGTATAATCAGTATAATTTTCATGTTTATAAGAAACTTTTCTGTAGAGTATTTTTGGTAGAGAAATTTCTAGAAAATGGAAGAAAAAATTAGGAAATATAAGCTACCTTTTTCAATTGAAAATTGAGATATATTGAAAATGTAAATCACTTTTGAAATAGAATTAAAATAAGTTCTTGTACTTTTATATATTTTCTCCAGCTATCAACAATAATATAACATTAAAATGTCATATATACACAATATTGTTACTTGCTAAAGGCAAATAACAAGTAACAATGCTATGCATACAATTTATTCATCTAATATATTTAAACTATTTATTTATTTTATAAAACGTATTTAGAAATATTTTACTATCTGCATATGTATTATTTTTATTCGCATAAATACACATTTAAGGAATAGAAATTGCAATTTGAAGGGGATAATTTTAAGTTTCTAATATGTTTCAATGTATTGCTAAAACTGATATAAATCCAAATAAATTTACATTTTTTAAAAAAAAAATACATTAGAAATTAATCAATTAATCAATATGTATTTTTAAAAAAAATACATATTGATTAATTGATCTTATCGCTTACTTAGGAAACTTTATATGTAAAAAGAAAATATAAAAGTGATTTGTAATGCTAAAAACTAATTACAACTTAGAAAAATAATCAGTAATTTGATGTTAAAAACAAACTTTTTAAAGATTAATGGGACATAAAATTAATGATGTTAAAATCTATGAGAGAAAAGGACTTCTTATGATTATTATTTTCCCACATCATTGAATAAAAACACTTTTTAAGAAAATGTACGTTGAAAAGATAAAACTAAATTGATTTTTAAATTACTCTTCAAATGGATTAAATTTGAAACAAATTTTAAA
Organism: Latrodectus elegans; assembly: GCA_030067965.1. Lineage (NCBI taxonomy): Eukaryota > Metazoa > Arthropoda > Arachnida > Araneae > Theridiidae > Latrodectus > Latrodectus elegans. The sequence continues at coordinate 49,045,025 of CM057812.1, forward strand.
TGATTGTAAGAGTTTTAGTTTTAAAGTTTGTGTCAAACTTACAATTACTTTTTTGAATATAATTGAATATCCGAAAAAAATCAAACTGCATATTTTCTGAAAGAATGGCAGAAATTTTTATTAATTGTATTTTTAAGAGTACTTTATGTTCCCATTTTCCAACATTATTATTCTAGAAAAAATTTTTATGGGGAAAAAAAAACATTACAGTTCTCTTATTTTGATTAATATGTTTTCAATTTTTTATCTTTAATATTTGACTGAATGTCTTTTATCAAAAATATATACTATTGCTTTATTGAATTCCTAAATGATGCATTAAACATATATAAATGCATTCAGAAATTTCATGTTAATTCCTGAATTTGGCTTCATTTTCTATACAGCTATTTTATATTTATACAGAAAAATATCTCAATTGGATTCCTATGCATGATAACAAGATCAATTAATTTAATCATGTCAAATGTTTTGATAAATAAAATATAGTTAAGATTTGCATTATAAAATTATTTCATTGGTTCTAATGAAAACTAAATGAAGTACAAGATGAACAGGTGTAGATATTATAGCGTTTCTTTTAATCTAGAATACAATAGAAATTCGGTAAAATTTGCTACTGTTTGCAAAAATATACTTGAAAATAACATATTGGTTTGTGTATCACTGTAATTTTATTCATCTCTAGTTCAACAACATACAGTTCAACTGACCATTCTCATATTTATGATCCAATGGAAACATGTTTTTCTTTCATACAAAATTACTTGTATATACTTATATATGAAAATATATAAATAAACTGATTATATTATAATGTAAGAAAATAAAATATATTTAAAAATGTCAATATATTCCATATAATTTGGTAAAATAAATGAAATAACTCTAGAAAACAACAATTATTATGTTTTTAAATAATATATTGGAGATTTGTAGGCGTGAATTTCGAAACGAATCAAAATCTTAAGCGTTTTCAAGGAAATGCCATTCATTATATATAATCGAGATACCTGTATATTGAAAACAAAAAGTACAAAATAATCTACTCAATTCTACCAGCAGATATACTTGAAGTGAATTTAATTTATGCAGTATGAAAGTAAATGGGGAAATGATTACATTCTTTGTTGTTGTAAAATATCTATTTCGCAATGTCAGTCAAATATCACAGTGTATTGAAAAATATTATGAGACAGTAATCCATTATTGTGGATTTAAAATCAGCTAAATTCTCTCCGGATGTATAAAAGCTATTTTACCATTTTTTATCAAGTTTATTTATAAAGGCAAAGAATAGTCATTACTATATGAATTAAATCATTGTTGAGCTGTTGATCAACCATCTATGATCTAGCATTCCAGTTGATATCAGAGGATAGATTCAAATAACTGAATTTCAAACATTTGTAACCCCCATTCTTCAGTTAAGAGTAAATGATGCTCAGATATATGTTTCCACTTGTGTCCTTTTCATATGACAAACGGAGATTTCACATTTCTAAAATATGCATAAGTTGAAATAAAATTACATATGATCTAGTATATCAGATGATAGATTCAAATAACTGAATTTCAAACATTTGTAACCATCACTCTTCAGTTAAGAGTAAATGATGCTCAGATATATATTTCCACTTGTGTCCTTTTCATATGACAAACGGAGATTTCACGTTTCTAAAATATACCTAAGTTGAAATAAAATTACATATGATCTAGTATATCAGATGATAGATTCAAATAACTGAATTTCAAACATTTGTAACCATCACTCTTCAGTTAAGAGTAAATGATGCTCAGATATATATTTCCACTTGTGTCCTTTTCATATGACAAACGGAGATTTCACGTTTCTAAAATATACCTAAGTTGAAATAAAATTACATATGATCTAGTATATCAGATGATAGATTCAAATAACTGAATTTCAAATTATTTGTAACTACTCTTCAGTTAAGAGTAAATGATACCAGATATATATTTCCACTTGTGTCCTTTTCATATGACAAACGGAGATTTCACGTTTCTAAAATATACCTAAGTTGAAATAAAATTACATATGATCTAGTATATCAGATGATAGATTCAAATAACTGAATTTCAAACATTTGTAACCATCACTCTTCAGTTAAGAGTAAATGATGCTCAGATATATATTTCCACTTGTGTCCTTTTCATATGACAAACGGAGATTTCACGTTTCTAAAATATACCTAAGTTGAAATAAAATTACATATGATCTAGTATATCAGATGATAGATTCAAATAACTGAATTTCAAACATTTCAAATATCACTCTTCAAGTTAAGGAAGAGTAACATGATGCTCAGATATATATTTCCACTTGTGTCCTTTTCATATGACAAACGGAGATTTTAATGTTTCTAAATATACCTAAGTTGAAATAAAATTACATATGATCTAGTATATCAGATGATAGATTCAAATAACTGAATTTCAAACATTTGTAACCCCCATTCTTCAGTTAAGAGTAAATGATGCTCAGATATATGTTTCCACTTGTGTCCTTTTCATATGACAAACGGGGATTTCACATTTCTAAAATATGCATAAGTTGAAATAAAATTACATCTGATCTAGCATACCAGTTGATATCAGAGGATAGATTCAAATAACTGAATTTCAAACATTTCTTAACCACCATTCTTCAGCTAAGAGTAAATTATGCTCAGATATATATTTCCACTTGTGTCCTTTTCATGTGACAAACGGAGATTTCACGTTTCTAAAATATACCTAAGTTGAAATAAAATTACATTTTGCATAATCTAAGAAAATCTGAATCTTCATTTATAAAGAACTTGTATACGAATGATTTTAACAAAGAACGCAATATGCAATGTATTGAGAATAAATGAGGCTTAAAAGAAATAAAAGTTAAAAATTTTGATATTTTTGAAATTTTATTTTTAAAAGTGAAATAAGGCATAACTGGAAATCATAAAATATAATCTATATACTAAAAGAACAGGAAAAATACATGTACTCATAACAAGAAACACGAGTAAAATATGTGTAATTAATATAATTAATTAATTATTGAATCAATGTTATTCATTAAATAATTTATAGAATACTTTTTAAATGAAAAACTTGCATCTTTTACGTACATAGATTCATTGATTTAAAGATTGCATTAAATGTCAATGAAAGACACCATTACCTTTCAATAGCATTTTGTTGCTTAGGTTAGTTTTGAACAACCTTTGCAAGTAGAGCAAGATAATTTAAAGAAATTTTATTAGTTTATCAGTATTCAATCAAATTTAAACTAATCTCGATTTTAATTTATTTACGGAGAACACAATTTATGGACAAATGATTGAATAATGAAATTAAATCTAAGATATATATATATTTGGAAATAATACTAGTAATTTTTTTTTCATTTATGAATATTTTATCAATAGCTTCATTCGGTTGGCAAATAACTAATTGTTTGTATTATAAAGTATATTAAAATAATTTATATGATATTCATCAAACTTTTTCTTGTATAATTATTTATAATTTTGCTTTCATTGATCTGTATTTAAAAGAAATATATAATACTTATTTTCTGAAAAAAGATCATTTTCATGAATTTTTTTTCAGACATGCCTGAGAGAGAAGTTATATTTTATCTACGTCAGTCTTTGAAAAAATACGAAAAATCTATCAACTTTTCTTGAATTTATAGATATATTTATTGGCGTATTAAAATATTGTTTGCAAATATCATTTTAACATTATTTTTGCCAGTAAAGGAATTCGCCAATCAAGGGAGATTAAAATCTGAAAAATTATTGTTTCATTTATTAAAATATGTATATCTGTTTTTTACAAATGTATCCTAACAAAAATAGTTACCAGTATAAAAATATTGTTAGTAAATATTATAATAATTATAATTATATACATTATCAATATTTATTATAATATATATTATAAATATTTAAACTGTAAATAAGCAACTATATTTTAAATAAATAAAATTTAATTGCTTCACAATTGGTATAAATATACGATTGTTTAGAGATTTTAATAATCAAAACTGGCTTCCACAGTCTTGTAGAGCTGTTAGAAGTCTGAACCATTAGTGGAACTCAACGTTTGTCTATCTGGAAGTACAAATATGCTGTCTGTAAGCACAGCAGTACTATTGGGATACAAATGGAACTGAAACAACCTCTTATTTTTGAGACAAGATTTATGCAAAGAATTATTGGTGATGTTTCATTGAGAAAGAAGAATCGAATTCAGATAGCGTATGGAAATAAAATAAAAATTATACTATGATGCTTTCAGAGAGATAGAGAGAGAATTAGAAAAAAATCTGAATGAATCGCTTAAAAATTCTTACAAGTGCGCGGAACCACAAAGCAGCATTCAATACTAATATAATTTTGCCAAGATGATACAAATTTACCAAATTAAAGGCAAATAAAATTAAATGACAATTGTATTGCATACAAAATATCTCTGATCAACATCAACTCTAATCATTTAACTACACGCTGCACTTTTTATAACCTTTCTATTTAAATAAAAAATATTTAAAGAAAATCACATCAGTCCCATTAAATGACAGATTTATTTTTGAATTAAAGGTACTTTTATATGAATAATTATTTTTGATCCAATGCTTAAAGAGTTTAGTTTAAAAACTTTATTATTTCGTATGAAGATGTTTTAGAGAAATTTGCGATAGACTTCTATGAAAAATCTTGTGAAAGAATTTGAAAGACAGAGAAAATTTCATTTTACTTTCGTTTACAGTCGAAAAGAATATAAAATGTTAATGTATTTTTTCAAGGAATGGTAAGGTTTATCCATCAAATGTCAGCGAGATGCTCAAGTAGAAAATGAAAGTGACAGAAAAGGTAATGTATGTGCTTCAAATGGTAAACATTGTGAGTGATATGTTTATCTGTGTATTCTGATAAGAGTTTCTTCTTAAGAGATATTTTTGAGATAATATAACTATGGCAATAACAATAATATTTGGGATAATAACTTTTCAACAAAGTTGAATTAAATAGCAGGAAATTTCAACAATATCTCAGCTGCTTTAGAAAAGAGAAATACTAAAAATCAACAAGTTTTTTTTTCTTATTAAGTAGCTAGCTTAATCACTAGAGGAGAAATCTATCGAACATTACACAATATTTTTTAAAACATTTCCATTTCATAATTATCTACGTATGATCTTGCTAACTAAAGTACTTTGTAAATGTCAGCATATTGTCATATCTTTTACTATTTTAGACTGTTATACTTAATTATAAAGACATTTGTGTTCTATCAAGCGTAGATAAATAGAATTTTGTTTCTATATAAGACGACCTAAGGAGAAGGTGCTGGTGTCCATAACTTCGAAGCAGTTGGTTCCGGGTTGAAACCCAGGTTCGTGAATGGATGTTCCTTTCTCTCTCCCTCTGTTTGCATTTATTTTCGCGTGAAAATCGCTCAGCCACTGTGTGCCTCACTGTATAAGATGACATCATCTTCGCCTATTATAGCACTGAATATTTACCTTCTAAAGACAGCAGAATATTAGAAAATAATCAATATATGCGTGGTTCCGGAATACAATAGTGTCTTCGCCTATTATAGCACTGAATATCTACCTTCTAAAGACAGCAGGGCATTAGAAAAAAATCAATATATACGTGGTTCCGGAATACAATAGTGTCTCACGCTAAATTTTATGTGTTGTATTTATATCTACTACTATAGTTACATTTGTTTTTCCAGCTTACAAGAAATTTACATGTAACGTTGGAAGTCATTGTTATTTATTTTCATTTAATTTGTAATTTAGTATAGAATTTAAAATATCTATGATGAATGGCATAAAATAATTTATCAGTATAGATAATTAATAAACGTTTATACTAACAATGAATAAATACTTATACAATTGTTAAATTAACAAATTATTTATCCAAAATGTATATTTACTTAGATATTAAGGAAATTATTGTTAAGAAATTAAGTGTAAATTAATATCAATCATTCATATTTATTCAATGATTTACAAAATGCTTAAAACATCACGTAACAATTTTATAGTCTATATAAAAACTGTTTCCTTATTCAACCTTGGTTAATACATCTATTCTTATTCAATTAAAATTTCAATCACGTATGTCCCTAAAGACAACAAATGTCAGTTACGATAGAATAAAAATAGAAACATTATGTGTTTTTAAAAACTTACCATGTAAAGATAATCTGCTTCGTTGTTTCCAATAACAAAAAGGAAATAAAGTTCAGTATGAAGTGTTAAAGACACGCAAAGAGAATATTTGACGCCGCATTTGTTTTGTAAATGTATAAATATTCTCAAGAGTGAAAGGAAATTATCATTTAAATGTCCTTCAACTAATTTTCAAAAATAGTTTTAGAAAAGAAAAATAGTTTTTTTTCTAATAAATTAAAATAAGATAATTTTTTTTTGCTTTTATTTAAAATAAATGTGTTATAATGCGATAGAGAAATTTAAATTTCATATAAAATAATTTATATAAATTATAAAGTTATTAACTCGAATAATATTAGAAATAAAATATTTGTATTTTAAGAATATATATATATATATATATATATATATATACTTAATTAATTTTTTTCTCTGTAGTTAAGATTTGAATTTATTTATATAATTAAATTTCAATTAAAACGCTGTGTTTAACTTATTATAAAATTTAAGTTTCATATGATATATTCTAGGCACAATTTCTTAAATATAATTTAACAAAAATATTTAAATGCTTGTATTTATACAAAATGATACTTCCTTAAAAAACATAAAATTTTAATTAAACTTTAGAATTTCGTATTGAAAACGAAATTGTTAGTGTTTTCCTTTATGGTGCTTACAGTTTCCAGAAAATGAATGTATGTTTAAAAGAATGGAAATAGGCATTGATTAATGTTTACAAACTGGAATTAAGACAACTTTGCTAACATGTTCGACGTTTGATGTACGTTCATTAAAGCTAAATCAGATTCTCAATCTATTACTGCAAATTCCGAGTTGGCAGCTAAATTGAAATGTCTCTGATCTTCATTTCATGCATACGGTTTTCGACTTAATCGTTACTTGCAATAATTCCTATTTCCTTTTAAACTGTAGATCCTGATCCAATGTGAATTCATAAGCAAAAAGTAAAGGTAGAATGATAAAGAAAAACATATTGATACAAATAAAAATGTGATATGTAGAAATAGATTTTAAAAATTTGGTAATAGAGTGAAAGCTTTCAATGCTAGAGTAAATCGCTTAAAACTGTAAATTCATTTGATCAATTATTGTTTTCAATAATTTTTTTTAAGTCGAATAAAATAAATTTTTTTCTTAAATATTTTATTACTTAAATGATATTTAGATATTCATATGTATATATATATATATATAACTAAATAACGATTATATATTTTATCATACTATTAATTTATTTATTTTAAGCTCTTTGTTATATTTATTAGATATTATTATAATTTTATGCTATATTTTGCTTTTACTTTTTATGACTTCAAGTTACTTAAAATAAAAATTACCTTTACATTTAGCTAATAAAAATATGCTTCATATAGTAACATACCATAATTAATCGTAAATATTTTATAAAATTTATCAAATACCAAACAAAGAATAATAAATTGAAAATAAAAATTTCAAATTTTCACTTTATTAATTTTCAGAATCTCGTGATTTCACTTTATTATTCTTCATTCAGCTTTCCATTAACTTTAGAAAATATTTACGGTGAAATATACTATATTCTTCTTTAAGTTGCGTTTGAGCTGTATGTATTGTTAAGTATATAATTTTTGTATTTATAATTGTATTTTTTCACTTTTTGCTGATATTAATTGTAATTATGTTTTAAGTATTCATATATAACGAGCATAATAAACGAATACAAACATGTCATAATAAATCATTAGTATATGTCAGAAATATGTCTACCTAATGCATACGAGAAGTATAAAATTAATAACATTCAACAATAATACAATATTAATATTAGATATTATTATTATTTTATGCTATATTTTGCTTTTACTTTTTATGACTTTAATATACTATATTCTTCTTTAAGTTGCGTTTGAGCTGTGTATGTATTGTTAAGTATATAATTTTTGTATTTATAATTGTATTTTTTCACGTTTTGCTGATATTAATTGTAATTATATTTTAAGTATACATATGTAACGAGCATAATAAACGTATACAAACATGCCATAATAAATCATTAGTATATGTCAGAAATATGTCTACCTAATGCATACAAGAAGTATGAAATTAATAAAATTCAACATGAAAATTTTCAAACAGAAAATAAAATTGAACTGTAATTTTTATTATTGTTTATCTGTCACTTTGTTAGATTTTCTGAAAATGCAAACTATATAGAATTATTGGTTAGTCATTTAATGTACAGAATTAATAATGGGCTAATTTCCATAAATTTATAAAATTATTTTTCTCTTTCTTTTAAATAATTCCGTCTGAGAAGAAAAGTCTTTGTTTTATTTTTAAGGTAAATTGTTAAAAAAAATCTATATTTCTTATCTTCTTGTAAGCACATAATGAAAAATTTGTTTATATGATTAGTTTTTTGTATGAAATGATCTTTCCTTATTATTTCTGAAATCCTTGTATACCTTCTTTTTCGATGCAGTTCTGCCAAATACAGTACCTTCTATAGTAAATGGTGAAATCACATTTATCAGCTTTATTTTTGAAATTTATAAATTCTAAAACAATATTCAAAATTATATATTATAAAAGTCTAAAAAATAAAATAATGCACAAAAAGTACATTAAGAAATATATTTGACTGGTCAAACTGTAAAGATGGAAAAATATTTTATTTCTACATCTAAACTGAAACTATTATGGAAAACAAAGAAAGGAGAGATTCACAAATTTACTTTTATGAAATCAAAAATTACTCTGGAAAAGAATAACAGATAGATTATTCATGAGTGCTATTTCAACAACTTCTAAACATCTTAAAAATCGGAATAAATTCATGTTAATTAACAAGTTAGGTATTTCTGAAATTTGTTAATTTCAAAATAAATTTCTGCCCATTATATAAAAAATACTGGATATACGAGGGTCACTCTGAAATTTTTGAGATACAACTAGGTTCTTAAAGTTATACTTAAAAAAAAAAATTTTTAGGTGTGTTCAAAGTAGTCTCATCCAGCATCCATAAACTTTTGTAGACGAATTTTCCGCAGATTAAATGCCTCTAGCCATTAATTTCTTGGAATAGATGAAGAATGCATTTATAGCCACATCAATCTCTTCTTCTGAATGAAAACAACGTCCACGTAAGTTCTTTTATAGATTTAAGAATAACCAGAAGTCACACATAGCTAGATCATGTGAATACAGTGGATGTTCGATCACATTAATTTGTTTTTGTTTAAGAAACTCAACTGTTGATCCAGCTGTATGTGAAAATGCATTGTCATTGTGAAGAATTAGTACTTTAACATTCAGTTCTTGTAGAATTTCTGGAAGACATTTAGTGGTATATCACTTTGCTGTTGCTGTCTTCTGTCCTTCCAACTTGATGACTTTGACCAATCCCGTACTTCTGAAGAAAACGGCATACATTACTTTTTTTCAGTGCGCGTTGTTTTTTCACCATTGTCGGCGTGGGATCCTCTTCAAAGACCCATACTTTGCTTTCTTGACGTGTTGGAACGTCTAAAAACGGTACGTACGTTTCATCATCTGTTACAATTTTAGAAGTAATGCGGTGGCCACCATCATTTCGCAGTTTCAGATTTTATTCACTGATTCTGACACGCTCCTCTTTTTGGTGCTCAGTTAGATTATGAGGAACCCGACGGCAAACTACTTTTTTCATATGTAATTCTTCATAAATGATTTTGTGTATGGCTGCGGATCCAATGTTAAGTTTCTTCTGTATCATTTGATAGGTACACCGATTATCATTCTTTAACATTTTTCGTATGGCAGACACATTATCTGGGATTAGTGCCGACGGCGGACTTCCTGTTTGTTCTTCATCCTGAAGAAAATTGCGACCTCTTCTAAATTCTCTAAACTATCTGAATACAGTAGCACGAGTTTAAGATTTATCACGAAATGCTAATTGCAACTGTTGATCGCATTCTTCTTGATTTAATCCTGCTTTAAAATAGTAGAAAATCATAGCGCGAAAATGTTCTCGCGTCATCTCCATTTTCTCTTCTGTTTAAAATTTATTCTACGATAAACAAGTTGAAGTAAGTCAGTAAAAAATCGTCTTCTGTTTTAAAATACTTTGTATTTTAAAATTTAACCGTTATTTTTATTTTGTAAATTCTCGTCTGCATGTATCTCAAAAATTTCAGAGTAACCCTCGTATATATACATGTCTCATAATTTTTAAAAAGTTTATAGATTGTAAATTATATTTGCAGTGTTTCTTTTTAACTAATTATTTAAATATGAATAGAGTTCCTTAGATTAAAGATATTATTCTGGAACAAATATTTATATTAAAGAGACACGTTCAAATTGACGAATTTAACATTTGTCTGCAACATTTAAAAGAATTGATGCAATATGTAAGCCATTATATTATAAATTTTTTAGAGAAATTATTTTGGATCCATTACTATATTTTTAAATTGGATTATATTTATTAAGCTTTTTTTTCAAATAAATCATCTGGAATTAGATATTAATATTTTGAATTTTGCTTTAAACTATTTTTTATTTTATAAACTTTTTTCACCAAAAAAAAAATTAAATAAATAAATATTGTAAATATATCAATAATACCAAATATCGAGAAGAATTATATTTTTTTTATTTACTTACTGTAACAGAATTGTCTTTGTTTTGAAACAACATAATTGTTTTTTGACGTTTTCCTTTATATTATTTTTTGACAAATGAAGTATTTTCTATCAAAAAATTGTTTTATAGGGAAACTAATTGATATAAAACAATAAATGTAAAAGAAAACACACATACCAATCAAAATAGTTGACAAACTTTTTCATGCTTTTGATTACAAGAAAAACATTTTGAAAATATTTCCTTATTAAAGAAAAGCATTTAAAAAATAATTCTAATATAAAAATAGAATTAAAAACTTAATTTAGGAGAGTATATTATTACAAACGTTTCATGTATGGTAAATAAGTATTTTAAATAGATTTTATGAAAAATATTTTTTTTTATGAAAATGGGAAAATATTTAAAAGATGAAAAATTGTTTTATTGATTAAAATGACAAGAAAAGAATATCTGTCTTTTCCGACATACATATAAAATAATTATTTTTTTATTTTAAATATGAGATATAAAATGAAACTTTAAAGTAAGAAATTAAAGGTTATTTTTATAACCTTAATTAAAAAGGATTAATTAGAATATATATATATATATATATATATATATATATATATATATATATATATATATATATATATATATATATATATATATATATATATATATATATATATATATATATATATATATATATATATATATATATATATATATATATATATATATATATATATATATATATATATATATATATATATATATATACATAAAATGTCAAATATTTCGGAACGAGTGAGGCGGGCGTTCTTTAGAATGCATTGTCGCATTGTTTTAAGTCTCAGTGTAGTCAAGACGCGTAAATGTTTAAATTGACCTGGCAACAGTGTCGTTTTATTTGATTTTCCGTAGCATATTATTCATTCGATAAAGTTTAAAAGATGGTAAATAATAAACTGGAGCACTATGCACAATGTGTGATATTAATATGAAATAAACTATCACATTTATCTGTATCTTGAAATATTCCCCAATTATTTTATTAAAAATATTATCAAACAATGTGCATTTTTTAAATATTCTGAAATTGAAAAATGCGTTCTATGCTAAATTTTACTGACTTAAAATTTTTAAGGTTACTAATATTTTAACAATTAGTTGGACAATTATGGATTCATAGATGAAATTAATTTGGTAACTTTGTTGGAAAATACAAAGATTTTACGAATCCATACGTTTTGAGATATCGTAAATGTTAATTGTAATATAATACTGAATCATTTACTAAAAATAAAAAGCATTATAATTTAATCAGCAGCTTACATTTATATTACTGAATAAAATGTCATTAAAAATAAACTATATTATCCGTATTAATTAGTAAAAGACATGTGTTAAATAAAAAAGATTTTAGAAACGTACAATTTAACATCATAATTGATTGCACCATGAAATTGATGCCAGAATGTTAATACCAAAGAGCATCATCCCACTCGAATTTATTCGTTGACAACGTCATCGAACAGTAATCCTAGTGAGAATCTAGGCTCAGCACTTCGCGAGGGCGGGTGAGAAGAACTCCTACAGTGGTGGACTGACTAAACCCCAAGTAAGACCTCGAGGGGTAAGCAAGACAATTGGGCGTTCGAGACTCACTGTGGCTGAAAGTGGGCCGGATGGCCTTAATTGCAAAAAGATTCAGTACATATATACAGATACAGGCAAGTTTACAGAGGCTATTTACATATGTATAAATGAAGGAGGAGGTGGAGGTTAGCCAGTGAGCTGAAGGAGGAATTTATCCAGCAGCATTTTCTTGGCACCTTTCCTGAACTCCTTAAGAGGGAGGAGTTGCTTGAATGCAGTTGGTGAAAGTTCTTGAGAAAGGTCATTTCCCGAATGTTGGAGTAGTGGCTACAGTGGAGGAGAAGGTGTTCCAGGTCTTGTACATCGCCGTCATGTGGGCACACATCTGATTGCCCGTGGAATCTGCTGCGATAGATGCCGAAGACTCCGTGCCCGGTAAGAAGCTGGTTTAGGAAGAAGCCCCCTTCTAGTTTTTTCCGTGAAAATTTCTGAAAGAGTTCAAAGAGTCTCCTGGATTGGTTGGTGGTCTCCAATCTGTGCTGCCACATAGAAGTCTTGTACTTGATGGTAAGTGTTAGGAACTGCTGTTTTCTGAATTTGATAGTGTTTTCAATCTTGTCTAATTGGGCAGCCTGCTTCACTGCAACGTCTGCTGCTTCATTTTGAAAATACAAATCAGAGCCTTGAACCAGTGCAGGTTGAACTGTCTCTCTCTGGCAAGACCTCGACATCTCTTGTATTGTTTCTCTTAAGTCTTGCTTTTTAGCCAACGACAAGAGTACTGACCTAGAATATGTGTGGATGTGACGTCTCTGGTAATCGTGGGAGATCACGTACTTGATGGGTAAAAGGATTGCAGTGGCTTCTGCCTCATACACTGAAACCATTCCATTAAGTTGGGCTTGGATGGTCTTAATCAGCTCATTCTCTCTGTAGATAAGTGACTCCACGCCGACTCTATTGTCTATCTTCGAGCCGTCCGTGTAGGCGCAGAAATGCTCGGGGACGTGCTCCATATACCAAGTCCAAAGGTTGGTCGTCTATGGTGATTTGAGACTTGGGACCTTAATCCAGGCATTGCAGGTGCTCCAATCAGTCCCGTTGATGTGGATTGTGGACACAAGATTCCTCAACTCGAACCTGTTTTGGAGGGCGTCTGCTTTGAAGATGATCGGCGGAACACTTGCCAGGATTTGAAGTGCATCGGTGGAGGTGGTACAATAAGCTTTCGTAAATTTTAGGAGTTCAATACGTCGGATTTGATGGAGCTTGTTGTTGATGCTGGCAGTGCTGTAATATCAGACGAGACATCCGTAGAGGATGGTACTCTCAATGATGCTGTGGTAGATGAGATTCGTGATATTTGGATTTATTTCCAAGGTGACTCGGGAGATTCTGACTAGCTTGTTTTGGAGGCTGCCAATCTTTATTTTGACATCATTCAGGTGCGCCATCCAGGTCAGTTTGAGATACAAAAAAAGTCCGAGGTATTTCAGTTCCTCAAAATAGGATATTCTTATTTCGGTAAGCGAGATGGCTTATCTCCTGGTAATGTCCTTACTCATAGAGAAGATAGTGTATTTACAATTATTGAAACTTAGTTTAAGACCGAATTCCTTTTTCTAGTCTTATACGATCTTGAGGAGCCTCATGGCCAACTCCGTGAACTTGAAATAGGACTACGCACCCAACAATATTGCTACGTCATCAGCGCAGGCCTGAAAATAGACATCAGGGCCAAAATGTTTAGTCAGCAACTCATTGTATATGATAAGCCACAATAAAGGTCTTGGCTTGAACTTTGAGGAACCCCGATGTTGTATGACACCTGTCTCTTGTTATCATCTAAGTTGAAACTGTTCTTAAGGAATCAGCTCACTATCCAGTACAAATTGACAGGAGTCTGGAACATTCTGAGTAAACGCAGTATGTCCTCCCATCTTGCTCTGTTAAAGCCATTCTTGATGTCCAGTGAAATAAGGCAGGGGAAGAGGTTGTTCTGCTTGTTTTGCTTCATGTAGTTAATAAGTTTTCTGAGGGCATCGCAGGTACTTTTATCCCTGAGAAATCTGAATTGATTTTTATTGAGCATTTCATTTTCAGTGAAGAAGTAGTAAAGCATCCTCATAATGACCTTATCGAGAATCTTCCACTGGATGGGCAGGAGACAGATAGGCATATAAGAATCTCGGAGCAATTTATCCTTACCATTGTTTGGGATTAGTGAAACCTTTGCAATTTTCCAGATTTTGGGAAACGCTCTTTGTGTCAGGCATTTTTTGAGGATTCCCAGGAACCAGTCCTTTTTGGTTTAGAACAGCTCAGCGTAGGCGTCGAAATAGATGCCGTTATAGCCTGGAGCCTTTTTGAAGTCGGTGTCTTTGCAATCTTTGCCACAATTGCCTCTTCAATTTCCTGGACTATGAAAACTGGTTGGGAAGGAGAGGTGTAGTCTTGAACATCATTTACTCTAAGAGGATTCATGGGAAAGTGAAAATCGAGGATGGTATTGACTGATTCCGTGACATCTTTTTCCACCTCTCTGTTTACAAGTCCGACGAGGTCAGCAATCTGAGGTCTGCGGAGTTTATCTCGGATGACCTTATGATGACTTCCGAAAGCATTTGAGTTAGTCACATTGCCAAGAAAATCCCTGAAAGCACATTATATTTTATCCAGGACTCTCTTTCTATAACAGGAGGCTGCCAGTTTGAAATCCATCTTCATTTTCTTTCACAGTTCAATATCTGGTTCTTTCTGGAATTTACTCCATAAGGCTTGAACTCTGCTTTTATCAATAGTGAGTTCTTGTGTCCACCAGTAGTTAGAGTTGGAGGCTGGTTTCAATTACTTCTTAACAAAGCTTACTGAGTTTCTCTTCGCTCTTGTCAATGGTTTCGTTAACATTTGATATCTCATCAAGTGGTAATTCCTCAATCATTCCTGAAAGGCTTAGCTTGAATTTGTCCCAGTCCAAGGTATTTGTGTTCTGTCTCCAGTTGTGCCACTTATGTATCATGTTGATTGTAGTCTCACAGGTCATGAGACAATGATCCCGCCAAATATCCCACAGGTTTCCTGACCATTGCAGTCTTTATAAGGATAGTCGAAACGTAGGCACTTGAAATAATGTGTGACTCGGTGATATTCCCGGAATTTGACAATTTTGCATAAGTCCATTCCACGTATAGCTTCTTTCTATCTTTGATTGTATTGAAAACTTCTGCATTAACTGAAATGATCCAGTTGTTTCCAAATGGGCTTTTGTAGATGAAGATAGGCTCCATTTCCACTTTTTCATCCAGTTGATTTTGTGACTTTAATTGCTGGACAATCTCTTCCTTTCAGATTTATTGTCCACATAAAATCTCATGAATCGGGGTTTCTCTTTGGCTTGCTTTTGGATACTAACTGCTTCCCTAATGGTGTCGTTATTCTTCATCTCATCGATATGCCAGAATGCTACACATACTATTTAAAAATATTTACAAATAAAATAATATTTAATATTATAGTCCAAAAATAAAATATTTTAAAACAAAATTCGTAAATATTTACAATATTAGTATTTAATGTTGCTTTATTTTTTTTTAATTTTGAATAAAGTAAAGAAGGCGATATGAAAATTGAAACTGATGAAGCAAATAAATTACATTAACAATCGATTTGAAAATATAGAAATATAGCTTTCTTTAGAGATTAAATAATTAAAATTGTTTAATATGATTTATGAACTATTGCCGTCTTAGTGCTTTATGAAATTTCTTGTACCAGTGAAGAAAATCAAGTGAAAAATTACTAAAGCTAAATAATTGGAAGTACGAAGTTCGGTAACATATGGAATAACTAGCTTTTGCATTTTCAGTGCAAACCGATTTTAAATTTAATACAGTTTTTAAGAAATTGTATTACTCTACATAACATGTTAAAAAAATTATTATTTTTTAGTTCTAATTCAATTGAATTTCATCTTATTTCATTGAAATCAATGTATTATTGATTATCTTTAATTAACATTTGTTCAATGAATATTGAGCGAGAAACAAATATATGCTTGATAATTAAATGCAACAATAATTAGGTAGATATTGAAACGTAAAATCAAAAAAATGCTACCCTTGCTATGGAATAAAACAAAAAATTAGGAAATAAAATATTAGTACTCTTCAACACATGCATACGTTATATGATATAAATTTTTTACCATGCAGAATGTTTATTAGACTAACAATTTTCTTTTACAGTTTATTAATTAATTTTGTTGAAAAATATGTTGTGAAGACATTGATAACTTTAAACAAAAAATATGATGTAACACTATCAATTAATTTTATTGCATTTATTGTACTTAATAATGTTAAGAAATGCTATAATGATCCCAAAAAGACAAACATACGTTCGTATAAAATAAGATAAATATTATGTGATATTAGACCTAATTTTTCAATGTGAATTTAAAATTTAGATACCAGTTCTACTCGCTTAAGATAATGAATTGATTTTAAATGTTTGAATAAAAGTTAATACAGAATTGGTGCCTTAAAAATAATGCGATGATTTTTTTTTAAATACATCGTACTCAAGGTATTATATATATATATATATATATATATATATATATATATATATATATATATATATATATATATATATATATATATATATATATATATATATATATATATATATATATATATATATATATATATTATATATATATATATATATATATATATATATATATATATATATATATATATATATATATATATATATATATATATATATATATATATATAAATTAAAAATTAAATATAGAAATGTACTTTTTAAAAAATTATATTTAAACAATCTCCAATATGTAATTTCTAAACTAAATAATTTTAATGTGATTCTCATTTATATAAAAATTATTTAAATATTGGTTCTTATAAATATTTGTATGTTATGTGTTCTTTTTATTTTGCAGTCAAACGTTACAAGGATATATTTCTATAAACTTATTTTTAGTAATTTAATATTTTGAAATTTAAAATTTCTTACAACAAAAATTTAAGTAATATGATTATATTTAAAACATATATATTTCCTAAATAAAACTAACCGATGATAATATCATACAAATAATGTCAAACAAATAATAATATCATAAACTCTAAATACAGCTAATTAAAACAAGATTATATAAATATTATTCTTCTGTTAATTTCCATGAAGCATTTTATATGACTATAAAAATAAATAACGAATAATAAAAATAATTGTCAGTTTAGTATATAAAGGCAAATCCTTAAAAACAATACTAGTATTTACTACATGAAATCCTAAATTATAATTATAAAGATAGAAATATAATGCATTTTTTTGTAAAAGTAAGTACTTTTGATTAATTAATCTCATTTATACAAGATTTATACTCAATGAGTATCATTTATACAAGATACTCATTTTTACCCTCATAATTTATACAATATTTTTATTTATTGGTCATAGAAAACCTACAGAAATTATTTATATTTATTTCAACCAAAATAATAGAAAGTAATTAATAAATTATTTAAAGATGAATTTTTTATTTTACAAATATTTCTTACATAAATATTTCTATAAAATTAAAAGAAACGAATACTGTTAAAATACTCTATCTATAAATTTTATTATGTATACAAGCATCGAAAAAAAAAGCGATTGCAGTAATGAAGACATATTTTATTCATAAATTTCATTGTTTCAATGAAAGGTTAGGAATATTTAAAATCTTATGAAAATGTATAACAACAATTTAAGAAAATTGTAAGCAAAATTTTTATGTTAGAAAAATTAAATTTTTAGTTAGAATGATTAAGAGTTTCATAGCTTATTGCGTTTCTTTCACTTTCTTCTTTTTTGCTAAAATACAAATTAATATTTATTCCCAGTATTGTTAATAATGAATCCTTATAGTTTATATTTGAGAAAATATGTAATATTTATTTTAAAAACAAGAAAACAGTAATTTGTGTTTGCATACTTGAGTGATTTTTATGAAATATTAAATAAATTCTTATTTTTTATTATAGTGAAAGTAAGTATACCATAATTACAGAAATTAAGCAAGCTACAATATTAACGTTCATATTTGTTTTTATATTAATCGTAAATTTTCTGAGAAAATATTTATTTAAAATACGGGGATCATACAGCAGGTATTTCTAGAAGTTTTATTATTTAATTGGCATATGCTTTTTTTATATTTAACTTATGCTAAAAAGGATAAAAAGAACAGTAATGTTTAATTAAGTATTTTTATAAGATTTTTTCTAATGGCAGATTGTAGACAGTTATAACTGCAACAGACTTTATTAATCTATTTTTCCCTGATGTCAAGGAACCGGCCAGACACAGCAAACTCTTAGCCGCCGAGGCGTTGCCCCGGGAGCACCACAGGGGGTTGGCCACCATCGCACCCTCACACATGCCATAGGGACCCGTTTATAGGGTAGGCATCATTCATACGGCATTCACACACACAAGAAAAAGTCAAATACAGGATAGAGAGAGAAAAAAGTAAATCCATGCCTGAACCAGGATTCAAACCCAAGACCTCCCTATCCGTAGTCAGGCACACTGTTCACTAGACAAGTTGGCCGGCATATAGAAGTTAAAATCCATTAATAGCATTAAAACGTAAATATTCTCTCATTTGAATTAAAGGCAAATATTTTTAAAGATAAATTATTTTAAATTTTTATATAGTATTCATTAAATTCATAAGTTGCTTTCGCGTTTTTTAATGGGGAATTAAACTACAACTTTTGCATACACATTTTAAAACCTTTATTACTTCACTTTTTTTGACATTCCAAATCAACATTCAATTTTTTTATTGCAGGAAATGCTTTTGAAATATATTCATTGTAAATAATTTGCTAATTCATTCATGTGAAAATCAAATGAATTCACAATCATAATAAATAAAATAACTGCATATCATATTTTCTTTAAATATAATGCAAATGAATTTTAACAAAAAGTTATTTTAAGAAATTTGTAGAAAGAAAGAAATTCAAAAATTGAATATTACTGGAATGATATTATCATTATTAAAAGTATATATGGGATTCAATTGATCTTCTTCATTATCCTTTTGAATATAGTCTGAAGGTTAGCCCACTACATCCAAAGAACCATGAACATTCTGACTTTTATGCATTCTGTCAGTTATTGGAAAACTGTTAGAAAGACTCATTGTGGAACGTTTAAATTACAACTTGCCATTAGTTATATCAATAGTTGGCAATAGGTATTCTATTTTGGTATATTTACCAAATATATCATGTATACTTAGATCGAACAGGAACCGTGATAGGCTAGTGGTTAAAGTATCGGCATTTCTTTGGGAAGGGTGGGGTTCAATTCCCAATGTCGGCAAAGACCCACTGAGTACATGCGATATACGTGCTTGTTAAATCTGTGGAATCCAAAGTCTTGTGGTCGGTCGTTGAAGAGTTACCACGTGTTTAATGATCTGGAGAAATTTTTACCCCTTTCAGATCAATGCCAAAATTGCGGGAGTAGATCCTCTGCTGCTTCACCTTCAAGGTGCTCTGATTAAATGAAAGAAGATCCCAATTGACATAAATTTGCATAGACAAGTCATAACAAGTTTAACTTGTCCAAGTGTCCTTAGTATTCCAAAAAAGTTGAAGGAAGTAAAAAAAGTGAAAATCAAGAAAGTAATATTGAATAGGATAAATACTAATGCTTACTTTTTAGAGATTTTAACACTTCTAATCACAGAAAAAATATGCATCAGTGTTACATGGAGTTCAGTGTTCATTGAAAAATCACACAGAATTCATGCCAATTTCCTTAGTTTAAACACTTATTTTTACGGGTTCATATTTTTATTTATTAAATATAAGGACTACTTTATTTTAATTTAAAAACGCTTAAACAATTTCTCTTTTAATAACATTCCATAATAAAACTTTAAAATGTTGTTTTACCTAAATATGTTAATTTAATTGGGATTTTATATGCCGAGGGAGCCTTCACATGAAGTAAAATTCTATAAAAGTTCAAGAAATATTGGCATATTTGTATCTCTAAAGTCAGATGAAATTTAAGAAATAATAAATAACAAAGTTTTAATACATATGAACTTTTTTTAACTCCAAATTAGTATAATTAATAATTTATAATTAAACAAAATACTTTTCAATTTTTTAAAATGAATTTATAACTAATGAACTTCAAAATCTTCTTGTTTCGAATTCGTTAATAAATAAATTTGGAATTAGTATACATAATTCTAACATTCTTACAGGTTTTCTTGACACAACACATTATTTTTATTTATTTTCTGAATATAATAATCTGATTCACTTTACTTAATACAATAATCTATAACAATTATATATATATATATATAATTGTTATATAAGTAATATATATATATATATTGTTATATTAGTAAAGTATATAACTTGTCATCTCTGATTTGCAGAAGCTTCTTTCATGATTTAAGGAAATTATTTTCCAACTATTGTCTTAGATAGCAATTGCATTTGATTTTATCTTTCATTTTTTGAAAGAGAAATGGAGAATGCTTGCATTTGTCATCGTGTCATGTAGCGTCTGTTTTCATTGTACATATTTTCCAGACAATGTAGCTTGAATAACGTTTTTTCCAAGAAAAGCCAATTTAAATTTCTCTTTTATATTATATTAATTTGTGTACAATTTTTTGTAATTCATTTTCTTAATGGTCAATCGCTGGTTTCTTAAGTGGACTTTAAAATCTATGCTATGACACATTATACTATAAAGTCTATGAATTTACAGATATAAATTTAAAAATTACTTCTACACATATTAGGTAATCATATCTATAGAAAATAATTAAAAATATTATATATATATATATATATATATATATATATATATATATATATATATATATATATATATATATATATATATATATATATATATATATATATATATATATATTAATATTAAACGAGCAATGCTTTGATTTATTTATAACAGCATTTTGCGACTAGCATTTATTGACATAAAAGAAATGTTCAGTGATAAGGATGAAAATGGAAAATGCTCATCCATGTTCCTCTATATTATAATTTTAATACTCTGAGTGAATTCATTTTATTCTCTGAACATCAGGCTACATTTTCTACTGGAATGTAGAAAATGACCCGCTAAATCATTTTCCTGCTAAATTGTTAGTTTAATACAGAGAGAAAAAGCCATTATCTATGATTTCCTTTCTGTATTCCTTTAGTGCCTTAAGAAAATATCTGACTGAAACATCTAACGTTCATTCAGTGAGTTTCTAAATATATATATAATAACAATACTTAACCGTAAAACATATATTCTTGTTATTATTCGTTATAGAAATAGCCTTTAATTTTTTTATATGAATGTGATAAATATTTGATTTTTATTTACATATTGTGCTAATTATTTGCTATATATTTTGAAATCTATACACGAAAAACAAATTAGAATATCAAAGACAGAAACAATTGATGTATTTTTCTATTTTGAATAAAATTTTTGGAACGTTTAACAGTCAGTAATATTAAAAACAAATACTTTCTTCATCGCAGAATGTATGTGCCTATTCCTATGAATGATAATGACAAATAATTGCATTTTTGTACTTTCATTATTCTTTCCTATCATTATCTTTAAATAAAAATCTTTCCATAAATATAACAATATTTAAATCTTATATGTTTTGATAAATCATTTAAATTTATGTTAGAGCTTCAATATTCAAAATAATTGTTATCTGTATATTACTTAGAATGAAGTAAGAATGTGTTTGTTTGTTCGCGCAACCAAAATTTAAATTTCTGCATACCAAGACAGTTATCAATGTTCCTAAAATCAATATTTCAGTTTAGTTATTTACAGTTTGAAGTCACTTTGATGTCTAAAGTTTGATAATTAATTTTAAAGCAATCATTAATTTCGTTTTAGGGAATGGACATAACAGTACAATAATTTCAGAGTTAATCAAATACAAAGGATGCCAAATATTTAAAGCTGATATATGAAGAAAATGTAAGTATTTTAAGCAATACTTTTACTTGAATATCTGTATACAAGTTGATTCTATTTCTAACAAAGCAAATTTAATAAAATTTAAAAAAATATTTAAATAAATTTTTATTTCTTTTATTTTCTTTCTTCGTTTCTCGTACACCAATATATGAGTAATGAATAGTTAAATTTCAAAGAAAAGTCTTTTAAATAATAGAAATAATAAATGATTGACATTGAAAATTTACAGACTTAAAATAGTGTGTAATAGTTTTCAAAATTGTTAGATAAGTCTAAATAGTTTAAATAAAATTTTTTTCTAAAAATATATAGAATATACTTTAATATATAATGTTATGAAACAAAATTTATATTTATATCAAAAATGTATACTTTTAACCGGGCGCTTAAAATTAAAAAGTGTTTTGATAAAATGTATTTTGCTAACAT
This sequence comes from Latrodectus elegans, assembly GCA_030067965.1. Taxonomy (NCBI): domain Eukaryota; kingdom Metazoa; phylum Arthropoda; class Arachnida; order Araneae; family Theridiidae; genus Latrodectus; species Latrodectus elegans. The sequence goes on from CM057812.1 coordinate 49,067,955, forward strand.
CAAAAATATATCGCTATTAATAAATTAAATATTATTTTTAAGTAAAAATGATGGAATAGATCAGAAATGACAATTTAAAATTAAATTCTTTCAAAATGGTTCATTAAATTTAAACATAGTGTATTTCCAGTTTTGAAGAAGATATATAAGAATAAGTATCTCTTCGTTTCGGCATTAAAAATAAAAGAATTTTAAAGAAAAGATTTGATGCATTATATTTCTCTTAAGGAAATTGAGATCAGTTTAAAAATAATACTTCTGTTAAATATACGAGAATAAAATGTCGTCATTTTTATAACATACATATCGGAAATTGACAATCGAAATTATTATTTCGTTAATCAGTGGTAATATTTTTTAATAAAATAAAATAAATTGCATTGTCCTTCTGTAACTGTTTAATATTCACTAGATTTGTTAATATCGTTATTGAAAATTCAGTTTCATACAATTTACATTGTTTACCTAATGTTAACAAAAATAAATGTAATGTGCATGCATATAAATTAACATAACTTTAATGAATAAGTTTAATCGCTTATTTAGGTATTATAGTCAAATTTCTTTGAGATTTTGAAAGAATATTCGTATTATTAATAAATTAAAAATTTCTAATTTTCATGAACTTTTAAACACAATGTAATCGACGAACTCTATGTAAGTATTAGTTCATTTTATTATGGATATTAAGGACTATAAATATGAACAATCTAGTAATGTATTAGAAATAAACAACTTATAACGAAGTAAAATTTTCAAAAAAAATTGTGTATTTATTAATATGCTAGTAACTATAATTCAGATTGATGTAGTGATCATTTGTTCTGTATGCAAACAGTTTTATGCCTAGTTGTTAGATAATTATATATTGAGAGATGTATCCTTTAGAGATAAAATTTAAAGCTAAATTGGTATACTTTTTTTAATGGCAATAATGACCGACATATTATGCGGAATTATTTTTTTTTAAAAAAATAGTTTTCAGTGATGAAAGAAAATCTGGGAGCAGAAGTAACTATTTATAAATCAGTATAACCTTGTTCTAAGTTTAGGAGAATGTTCTAAGTTTAGGAAAATTTAAAAACAAGCTAGATCAGTCCAAGTAGAGAATCAATTTTCAATTTAAAGTAGTTTTTTATTATTTCATAAGTGCTCAATGAAAACACTAAATACAAATTGCCGGCCAACTTGTCTAGTGGTCATCGTGCCTGACTACGGATAGGGAGGACCTGGATTCGAATCCCGGTTCAGGCATGGATGTACTTTCTCTCTCTCTATCCTGTCTTTGTCCTTTCCTTATGTGTGAATGAGGTATGAATGGTTTACTACCATATAAATGGGTCCCTATGGCATGTGTGTGTGTACTGAAGAAGTCGGGCTCCACACGAAATACGGTTCAGTTGGAAAAGTGGACAGCGCACCCCAATTTACCAGCCTAGCTGGTACACGAGAACAACAACAACAACTAAATACAAATTAAAAGTTTTATTCAGTGCTTAGCAAAATTTCAATAACTGTTTAACATCAATTTAATGTAGATGAACTCTACAAGACAATGATTTATTGTTTTAATCTTAACATATTGTAATTTTCTTAACGTAATTTCCTGTCACTAAATATTTTATCTAATTATGATTTAAATTATTCTCTAATTTAATTACTTATAATAAACCTAATATTTTTATTTACTTGAATATCTGCATTTGATTGTTTTTGTCTCGGATATCATATAGGAGAAATAAATTTAAAATATTTCTATAGATGATCATAATTTCTACATATGAAAAGTAAGTATAGGAATTATACGTACTTGAATTCAGCATTTACATTGAGTCAAAATAGTGTTAAGAGGAAATTTTTATGCTGTTATTGCCACTAATTAAATGTCTTAACACAAATGCAAATAAACATTTAAAGTGATTGTAAAATTTATTACTTTTAAACAAGAGATATTTTTCAAAGATAATAAATTTTACTAAAACAAATGTATACGCTAAATATCCAGAAAAGCAATTTATTTTCAAATGGCAAAGATAATCGGTATTCGTGGTCATAATGAATGTAATGAAATACCAGGAAATTACATGATTATTTCGAATTTTTGTTCAACCTCATTAATACATTAATTTAATGTTACTGTTAAATGTTAATAGTTTTTTTATTGCCTCTATTATTACACAATTCGTACATCATTATGCTTAAAATGTTTATAATTTTGGAAACCGATTTCCCATTAGTATTTATTTAGTGGAAATTTAAAATTAATTAAATTGCCTTTACAGAGTTATTAAGATTAATTAAACTCAAAAATTTACATTTAAATCTTTCATTTTGAATAAATGTTACAAATTTATTAATATTATTTGACTTTGTTTACGATACTACAAGCTACTATAATCTATGCATTAAATAGATTTCTATAAGGTTCAGTATTTGCTCATCTCGCGGTATAGAAATACAACATATTTCTCTAATTTATTATTATTTTTATATAAATATTATGTATGCATATGCAATCCTTAAAATATCTTAGCATGTTTGAGCATACAATTTTCATATTTAACATTACACACACATTTGATAAATTGTAAATCAAAACGTATTTAGGAATGCTAACAGTTAATGATTATACACATTTGAATTAACCAAAATGTTTCTTTCATTTTCTAAAGAGGTGTAATAAATCTTTAAAGTAAAATAACTATTGTTAAACGTTACGCGCGACTTAATAAGATAAAAAAATACATGCTATCCATTAAAAAATAATATTGTAAAGTAATTGGGCAAAATTTATCCATAAGCACTTGGACAAAAAAGAAAAAAAAAATCTGGAAGGATGTTTTAAATGTACAATTTTAATTGCGTGTTTCAAAGAAAATTAAGAATTTTTTTAAGAAAAACATATCGACTATAATTATCTGTGATAAAGAAGTGATAAATTAAATGTCATTTTTTAAAATTATTTGTGATGTGTACTATTTGGTAACTTACTATTTGTGTGCATCGGTAATTTATTATTTTAAGTATAATAATTTATCTATTAAATTAATTAAAATAAAGAATAATAATGTAAGGTATTTAAATATTAAATTCGACGTTAAATGTACATTATTTCATTTATGAAATTGCCGCTCATGCTGAAACCATATCTAACTTTCAATAAAATTCTTCGAAATTACCTTTTTACTTTCTGATCATAAGAGCCACTTTTAAAATATTTAATTAAATCAAAAAAGTACTTATTAATTCAGACACATATACTTACAAAAAATTGACAGATTTTGATTACATATAAATTACTTTTTAAACATTATAAATTCACTTAACTATCAGATATTTTGATTTTAGAGCATATGATTTTCTTTTCATTATTTCAATTCAAAACAGTATTAAAACTTAGTATATATTTTCACTTAAATTGTACGTTTTGGTAAAAGAAAACAAACACTATAAAAAAATAACTTATACTTACAGGATTTCTTACAAATGAAGAAATTAGATCTACTTCATGTATCAATATCACATGTGCTAATAACTTATTAGCTTTAACATATGGATTGAAATTCTTTTAAAATAAAAAAAAATTGAGAGTGTAAAATGTAAGATAAACTTAACAATATTCTAAAATAAATGTTGAATGTATATATCTTTAGGATTATTTCAAAAGGGTAAACTAACTAAAAGTTTAAAAAAAGCTTCTTGTAGTACGAAAATAAAACTTTCTTCGACATCACATTTTGAGCTGAGGTATTAGTATACAGAAAGTCATGAATGAAACAAAAGTAATTGCATATACTTGCAAATTTATGGAAAGTTTGCTTTCTATCAATTTAAAATTCCCTCAACTTCCCGCATGAATTGTTTATTTCATTTGGAATTTAATAGCATTTTTGTATACTGAAAACAACTGATGTGTATAAATTTCTCATTTTATTGCAAATTCAATTTATTTTTTAAAATAACTTTAAGAAAATAGCATTATAAAATAAATAAACATAAAATGAATTCAGAAAATTCCTGTTAATGAATAAAAACGATTTTTCATTAAATAAGATTGGAATATATTAAAATGATTACTTGTTTGAGGCAAAGAAAATCAAAGCTTACACATTTATATATTTCAAAAGATATTGAATTTAAATTATCCAATTAAGTACTTTTAAAAATTAATTGTTAAAAGTACTTGTTAAAAAGTACTTGTATAAAAAGTACTTGTTAAAAAGTACTTGTTTAAAAAGTATTTGTTATAAAGCACTGTCTATATTTTTCAAAATAACTGAATAAAATGGTTGACATACGTCATTTAAATTATATTCCTCTACCATGTAAGATGAAATTATTATAATACATAGATTAGTAATTTAATAAAATATTTAAACAAACTTCAAAAGGTAAATCAATATTTCTTGAATATACCATATTTATATTTATACTGATATCAACATATTAAAATATTTAAGCAACTATGCATTCTTAACGTTACTGTCATTAACTCTAACACTAACACTGACTAACCATAGTTTAAATTAATAAATTTTAATTTAAACATATAAAATGGTTTTATAATATTTTTTGAAATGCTATAAATTAATTGATATTTAAGATTTTGAATATTAAAGTTCCAATTGTTTTTGATACTGTTATATTAACTTTTTCAATCAACTTCGTTGAACATTAAATTTTTAAAACATTTTATTTGCAAATTTAAATGCAAAATGATGATATTGTCATGCTTATTCAAGTAATTTTCTAACACATTAAAGAGGTCTTGATAAAAAGGAATACGTTTACTAGTCAGAACTAACTAGCTTAAGGCTTACAGTAGAGCATGGCCCTTTGCATAACATAAGCTTTTCAATGGTTAGACAGTATTCTAGAAGTATTCAAAAATCATCGCTTCAGATCTATCAAAGAAATATAACTTGGAAAATAAATTAATCTGGGGAATCACTTGAAACTAAATGTCGCAAAAATCTTAGTGCATAAGAAAAATGCTGGAAATTTGCTTCATCTAGTTATAACTTTAAGATATGTGAAATATATTAATAGCCATTGTTTCAAGTATGTAAGATTTTATATTGCAGCGTCACAAGGAACATTTACTCTTCAAACAAAATTGCAATCTCTTAAAAAGAAAAAAAAAAAAAAGAAAGAAAGAAAGATCCAAGGAATAAAATTTTTTTCTCAATAATTCGAACTCACACACATAAGCTCAAGACCAATTTTCCTTCATATATAATTACTACAACTTAGCAATTAAATATATATATAAGAAACATTAATAATTGTTTACTTATAACCTGCTTCTTCATTTAATGAAAATATTTTAAGTGAATTTTAAATGATTGTTATATTAGTTTCTTAGTGTCACAAAAAAAGGGCTCAATGTATCAGGTATTAGGTTCTTTATCATTATAAAACTTATGTTTTATGTAAGATTGAATAACCATTTGTAATACTTAAGTCTCTATAAAAAAGAAAAATATTAATTTTCATATCATAAAATGCCAATTTACAATTGTATTGGGAATATGTTCTGAAGAGCATGCTTAAATACGAATTAGTTTCTTCCACAATATGCACAAATTTACTATGTATAAAATTAAAAATGTATCAATAAATTAATTATGTACATAAATATTGTGGCTTTGTACCAGTTAAAATAGTCTTAAAATAAAAATTCTACATTTTAAAATATGAAATATTAATTAAATTTATTTATTTATTTAATTAATTACAATTATTTAAATAAAAAATTAAAATTAAACAATAATGTAAAATAAGTCTACAAATAATAGTAAAATATAAAATTTATAAATTATTTTTGTCAAATTTAAAAAAAAAATCATTTTGAATATAGATATTATTGATAAGTTAAATGAAAATTTAAACATCTGATGTTGAAATATAAAATCAAGAAAAATAATATAATATTATTCCAGGTATATTTTGTGATATTTCAAATAGTAGAAAACGTTTGTTTGTTTTTGTTTTTTAAAAGATAAACTACTAAAGCAATTAATTTAATTTAAAATATTTTTGACAATTAATATATTTAAATATAAACCCAGAAATTTTCGAAACAAATATTCCTTGATTAATAAAATGATTTCCTAGAAATGCAGTATTTTTAATTTAATTCTTTAAATAACTTAAGAGAGTCATAAAATTAATCATGAGAAGAAGTAAGAAATCCCTTACAATGACGTTTTCAATCCATTGTTTCTCCACCATTTACCTGGTGAAAAGAGTTTCTTTCAAATATGACTTCGAATATTTAATGTAAATTTTTTTTAACTGCTTCAGATTGAAATTCCTTTATAAAAGTTATTACTGCCTGAATTGATTCCTACTAGAATATTTTTAGAAAAAGTAACAATTTTAATTGAAATTACTTAAACAGAAAGAGAAAAATATATTCAGTCAAAAACATGAGCTAAAAGATTAATATGTATTATGTTAATATCCACACAAATACCTTTTAAGTATTCGTTGAGTATTAAAAACATTTGAAATTTCATTTTTAAAATGAATAGAAATGAAGATGTCATTATTAAATTATTTAAACCCTCTAAAATGTTATTTTCTTTCATAAAAAAGAATACAATGCACCCAATATGGAAACATTTTTTTTTAGTAATAAATCGATTTAAAAACATTTTTATTAAAATCTGAATTACTGACTATGCATGTTTATTTGATTCAACAATCCGTTTTACCTTTCACAAATGTTCATTAAAAGATTTTACAAAAAAAATTAAATGTATATACTTAATTAGCCCTTGTAGATCACATGTTGTGTAACAGTAACTTAGGAGTGTGTGTCTTGAATATTACAGCAGAGTGAGTAAAATGGTTAGAAATTCTAAATATCAAATTATTAAGTTAATACTGAGAAACATTGCACAAAGTACAAACAGTCCTGGTATGCATGTATGATACAATTAAATGGGTGTAACGATTGGACGCAACTTGTCAAATACCTGCTCTTTTTTTGCATTCAAATCGGGAAAGAAACAAAGACAATGAAGAGCACTTAATTTTCCTCAAATTTAAAACGTTGTGTTATGGTACTTGGATGGCAGAAATACTTAAACAAAAATGGTACTCTTTCTTCTTCTTTAAGCAAAGGTACACAATTCTTCAGAATGATTTCTTATATATTTGATCCATAATTTTCACTAACACGGATATATGTGAACATGTATTGATAATCAGTGATTTCAATACAAATTAAGAGATCAACAATATATTATTTTATTGGTTAATAACAACAGGAATTGTAAGTACTTCACACACAAAGATCTGATGGGTATTATTATCTCAGACTCATTATAAAGCAAAATTTTGGGAAAGCATTAGAACAAATATTCTTTGCACCACTTTAACTGCCGATGTTTGTTAGTAGCCCTGATTGTAATATATCGGACATAACGAGAGATTTTACAGGTTTGAAGGCGTTTGTTGTTTTGGAGTAATTTATTAATCAGCATCGTAGTTTGATTTCTAAGAGAACTTTTCTTAGATAAGAAACTGGATACAAAAGTCTAAAAAAGAAAATCCTGGAAACGTTCAAACATTTTCCAACATATTTATATACAGAAGTCAGATATACTCAGTATCTCTCGTTCCATCCAAGATCTTTTGATTTCAAAATTGGGTACCAACCCGTATATCATGATAACGCCATTTTCTATGTCTGAGATCATACATGTAAGTAATGTATCAACTACTTGAATATATTTAATAAAATATGATAATCACTTGCTGGCAAATAATTGTATACTGTTGAACATTTAAATATTCTATATAAATTAGCTCACATTTTTTGTTTTAAGTAAATAAAACAAAATATTATAAATCAATTTCTTTCAATTAAGAATTAGAAATAATTTTTCACGTTAACTATGATGATATGACATTTCATATTTCTTAAGTGAAAGTCAAAAAATAATCAACATTTTAATTATCAGCACAAATTTATGCGAAAATCAGTTATATATTATTGATTTATCATACTTCCATGACAATTATTTTGCAAATATTTCTTTTTTTTTTTAAAGTTATTACAGAAATATGTTTCTAGGGAATTGTTTCATATGGCTATTTCCATCTCATATTATACTTCATAATTAATATTTATAATTTGGCATCTATATATATTGAATTACACATACGTCTAAATTAATACAAAATGTTCCTTCCAATTCCATAAACTAAAAAAGAGAATATATTTATTTCTAGTGGAGATGATTTTTGCATATTAGAAGAAACAAAAAAAATTCTACAATTATTTATTATATTATCACTCAATTAATTAAAAACTGATTAACGTAAATTGATAATTATACAGTGTAATATAAAATATGCACACAGTGAAACTTTTTTACATCACTTTATCTCAAGCATTAACAACCTTTTATCAGTAAAATTAATAATTAATGTTCCATCAATCAAATAGAAAAATATTATATATATATACATATATATATATATATATATATATATATATATATATATATATATATATATATATGTATATATAGATATATAAACATATAATAGAAGTGGTCAGGATTGTCACAGTCTTGGGAAATTTCAGTGTAAATTTGCAAATTATATTAAACTTTTAAGCAAATTAACTTCATATGATCATGGTAAAATTTAAAATTATAGGTAGGTAGAATAATAGTAAAATATTTAAAAATAATGTTTTTTAATTAAAATTATAAGGCAACTGCTCTAATTTTGTTCATTTATATTTTCCACAAGATTTTTCATAAAATGTAATTAAATAATTAACTATTCACATAAATTTATTTACATAATACTAATTCCTTTGAAAAATAAATTGTAATTAAAGCACCTACAAATGTAAACAATAAAAAAAGAACTGTTAATAAAAAATAAATTTATTCTTTGAGTTACTAAGAACTTAGTTTCTTTAATTCCCTCTAGTTATAAATATTCTTTTATTATTAGAAAATCGAAGTGATTTACTGTTCATTTTTTTCCAAGAATGATTATTTTTCTATAGAAAGCAAAAGTAAACGGACACAAGTCAGTTATATGTTTTTTTAATGATGCAATTTACGATTACAATATGCTCTTATTTCTTTGCAACCTCTGCATTCAAATAATTTGAGTAAATATCATATTAATTTAGGGATTTTGATAATTTGCTTTCACATTTGTCAGTTCTTTTTCGTTTTAAATCTTGTACGTATAAATATAAATTACTCTTTTAAAAAATATTTAACTACAAATAAATTTTTTTACAATTTTAAATCATGGCACATTCAAAAGATCAGATTTTGCACAGAGAATATTTGGCTTCAAACATTTCTGAATTGTGATAACATTAAATTGAATATATATATTTTTTTAAATTAATTTACTTGAAGCTAAAACAATGCTTCATATTATATATTTAAACTGATTAATGTAAAATTCTGTCATAATTAATTTAAAAATTGAAATTGTGTACATCATATATGTAATTAAAACAAATAGTTTTCTTCATAAATGTATTACAAGCAAAAATTCCTTTAGAATATTTGGAATTCAGTAAAATTTACTTTACTAAAGCATTTCTCTAGAAAAAAGTTAATATTTAAAAATTAAAAAAAAATATGTGTCTCAGTATACCAGATTTAGTGAGACATTTTTAAATACATTTATTAGTCTAATTTATCAATATAACAAAAACGCTTAGTATATTTTCAAATTTTATCGCATTTTAACTATAATTAACCATACTTTTCATAAGAAAATTAAATGTAATAATATTTCTTTCTCATGTTGCAGTGACCTGGGTGCTTCAAGTATTTGTTCTCATTTTCTGAAGATATTTAGTTTGAATACCGTCCCAATCAGAGTTCCAAGGTAAAGTATTTCAAGGTCGCAATGTTCTCCAAGTAAAATGATATTTTGAAGGTGACAGGGCAGGATTGGGAGATGAAGGTTCAATCATGACCCCTAACTGAAATTACAAAGACTTGTATACTTTCGGGGGGGGGGGAATGGAACACTCCTGGTGCCGCTACGTATGAATTGCAACAACTTTCGAACATGGTTGTGCTTAATAGAAGACGATAGTTTTATCTGAGCATTAATGATAAAGCATAATGTTCTAGGACAATTAATTTATATATTACGGAGCAAAATGATAGTAAAAATCATGTTAACATTTATTAAAATAATATTTCTAATATAACGATACGTTTATAAGTGTATAACTAATATGAGTTTATAAATCCCAGTTAACAGTTAAGGCTCATTTACACATTTCATATTTTATCGTCATTTGTAAAGAATAAAAATAAAAATTTCAGCATTTCACTAAACTTTCCTCAATAATTTTTTATCAATAAATTATTTATTCAATAGAATCGTTATCAATAAATTCTTCTCATTATTATAAAGTTATTATTCTTTTATCAATAATGTATCGCAACTCTTATCAATAAATAATCCATTTTTGACTTTATTACACAAATTTTAATTGCACTATCATATATCATTTAAAAACCAAGTCATTTTTGTAACTAATATTTAGGTATTTGTCAAAATTAATTAGAATGTACTGTTTTTGAAATTTTCAACAAATTCAAAAATTAAATTTTAACATTTGAGGATGTCTGGAAATTCAGCTTAAGTATCATATTATTTTATTTCATTTCCTTATTAAAATTATGCAAGGATATTCAATCTTTGCACAAATGTTTTAAATAATGCTTTAAAACTTATATGTTGAATGGCTTTCCTGTTCGGTAAATAAATCTACAGTAAACTAGTAGCAGATCTTTAAATCGTATAAATCAAAATCCAAATTTTAATTTAAGATTATTAAAGCAGAAGAATAAAATTAAAATTGACATTCCGTGTTTTGACACTAATAGTGTTCTAGTTTCCCTGTCTAGACAGAGAAAGACAAACCAGAGCAATAAAATTACTTGTAGGGACGTTGTATTGCTAAACTCTAAGGGAAAGCTTTCAGATGTGTCTGCAGACGACGATTCTGATTCATTACAGATGCTTAAATTTGAAGAATAATGGGTGATACTTTAATCTTCTTGTTCTCATAAATATAATAACAGTAGCATTGAAAATTAAATTATTTTTCAAACATCTACGGTAAGCATTTTGCAAACTGTATATATATATATATATATATATATATATATATATATATATATATATATATATATATATATATATATATATTATTGTATTATATACTATTTTAAAGATAGAATAAAGTGGAAGATTGAATATTTCATTCAAGTACATTCACACCCACATCGGTGTATGTGGACAATCACAGATATGCTCTGATGTAGATCAAAAATAGAAAAGCTGAGATCAAAGACTTGGTGTCTGTCTATGTACTTCAAATTCCTGTGTTCTGCTGGGTGTCTAGAACAGTCTTATTCGAGGTTTGATAGAACGAGCATCATTTCCTTAATTTTCTCCGATATTCTAATTTGAGCTCAACCTATACTCCAATGAATAGTGGTATTTGTTTATTTGAAAAGTTAAATGCTTTAATTGGTTTTAAACGAGGAAGAATATTTTTTTTAAAAAAAGGATTCTAAAATAATTTCTGATGTGGTTTCTGATAAAAAAACTAAACACCTTTAATTACTAGCGATTAAAAATAATGATGAATAAAAATTAATAATAAAGTTAAAACTAAGAAAAATGAATATTCGGTATTATTTTTACTTACTGTATGAAAATCACATCAGAATTATGTCACGGTGTAAGAACACATATGCTTAAAGAGATGCAAGTTAAGCACAAAGATTTTTGCATTTGAAGTTGTAACATTGAATTTTGTTAAAGTGTATAAATGTAGGTGTTTACAGGACTCCTGTAAGAACTTCAATGTCTGGATGGCCCTTCTATAGTTATAAAAACTACGCATTACTTCAATGTTATAAGTAATTTGCTACTTCTTACATATTTTAGAATAAAATTAATAGGAATATTATTAGTTTTTGAGTGATTTATTTGGCGCACGCATTTTTAATTTGATTTTTAGTAGATTCATAATTGTTATAGATATTATAAATTGTTACTGATATATAAAAACACCAACATTTATACACTTTAACACATTTTAAGTTCAAATTTACTACATGTTTCTAAATCAAATTTGGAATTTATTTTTGGCAATTCTCCTACTATTCTTATATGTAAATTCAATCTGATTTGCTGACCTTGGTATTATGTATTGTTTTCTATTGTATGTATTTTTCCGTATTGTATGGATTTTTCTATAGTATATATTATTTCTACTTTACTTATTTTTCATCTAGTGTGAGTATTTTTTCTTTTCTGCATACATATTTATTCTAATTTTTTAACTAAGTACTTTTAATACGAACACTCTTCGGGGGAAATGCTCGAAGATATTTAGACATTTGTTCTTTGAGCATGTCAGAAAACTGTTTTCATTTTGCATTGCTGTGCATCACTCTCCTGATAAAGACGTGGTCCCTATGCCTTTTTCTCGTCATTTGTATCGTATATTTTAATGTTTTTCGAATTCCATATTTTTGATTTCAATACTTTTCATGTTTTATCTTATTTATATTGGAAAATCTTTCTTTAGCTGCTTTTGTGCTGGCTAGATTTCCTATAATGTATGGTAGTTCCTATTTTATTATATTGTATTTACATTATTGTATTTATTACTTTATATATACATTTTTTGCCTTTTTTAATATATATATATTTATATATATATATCGCAAATGGTATCAGAACTTACCAAAAGCAGGGAAAAGACAACCAACAGCAATTTCAAACATTTTGGATAGTATGTTATTGATTTCTATTCAATCTATATTAAATCAAAACTCGAAATCCATTGTAAATGATCATTTTTAGCACTGAGCGAAAGCATTGGGGCCATTTTTGATGATATGATAATTTAAAACTAAATCAGTAACATCAAAATAAATACATCATTTACTTTTTTTAAAAGACTGAGAATAATGCTTTCATTTTCCATACTTTAAATCGATTTTAAAGTTACATTTACTCACTTTATTTAAATCAAAAAATCGCAAAGTAGTCTTTTAGTTTTAACATTCATTTTAAGAAAGCTTGTTCTCATTAAGTCACACAAAGTTGAAATGTATCCACATCAAAATTTCACCCCTTAATATTTAATATAATAAGCATTTTATCAAACTATTCTTTTATAATGTCATATGTTTTATAGCTATGGTTTGTGTATTCTGATATCAGAAAAACAGTTAAACATCTCGTAACTACTATTATTTTTTTTTAATTGAATCAAATATTATATTTATGATTTCACAACAATAGTATAAGTAGTATGCTTAAGAAAATAAGATAAATAGTTATATTTAAGTTTTTTTCTGCAAATATTTTACATATAAAATATTTGATTATCTGCAGAAAGACATTTTACAGGATGTTATCCATTTTGTGTGGGTATATTTATTGTATGTTATAAACTTAAACTTTTACACCCATTTAGTTAATTTCATTATTATCTTATCTTGAAAATTTAAGTTTTGAGTTATGTTTCTATACGCAAGTAACTTTGACTGCTTATACAAAAAATATTATTTCAGCATTCTCAATACGTAAAACAATGAAACCAGATTTTTCTGCAAAATTTTTTAAAATTCTTCAAATATCTGATAATATTTTTCTAATTCTGATTTTATAAAAAGATATATACAGATATATAAGATATATAAGATAAGATATATATTGAAGTAAGATATATTTATCAAGATAAGATATATATATCAAGATATATAAGATATATATTGAAGTTTTTAAATCCTTCACGTTATTCTCTGTACCTTTTTTAAACAATCATTATAATTAGATTTTAAGAAACTGAATTAACATTATTTAAACTGAATTTTAAAAGGGATGCAAAACTAATGGATGCAGATTTATTACATTTATGTTATTTTGTATTAAACAATTTCAGCATAAAGTAAGGCATTTCTCCCCTTTATTAATTTAATTTATTATTATAATATTATTGATATTAGTAATGTAATTAAAATAAAATAGTTTAAAACATTTTAGCATAAGAGTTGTTTTAAATAGTAAGCTATATATGATTTTTTTATTTATTTATTTTTGCATTCCAGGCTTGAGTGTAATTGTTGTGAACATGAACATAATTATTGTAATATGAATATCGGAACAAATATTATGCAAATATTTATCGTGAAATTATATTATTAAACAATTATGATAAAATCTAATTATATATATATATATATATATATATATATATATATATATATATATATATATGTATATATATATATATATATATATATATATATATATATATATATATATATATATATATATATATATATATATATATATATATATATATATATATATATATATAATTATATAATATATATATATATATATATATATATATATATATATATATATATATATATACAGTCACATTAATGTCATCACTTTTTGCGCAAGCAAGGCTGAATGCTACGAGAAGTATAAAAAGAGAGTTAATTAGGTTCCCGAAAGCTGAAGAGGTATACTGGGATATTGAGAAATGCCGATTCTGGTGCCGGGGACAACAACCCTAGATAGCAAGGGGTTGTACCCTTGCCGGAAACAACACCATAGAGTAGGTGCCACAGATTTATAATTGAAAGGAATTCAAGAGAGTTTCTTATCCAAGAAAGAACGTTAAAGTCTTTCTGGTTCTTTTTAAAATCACATATAATTATGTGAAACTGCTGCACCGTTACATATATTATTATCTTTTAAATATCATATATATATATATATATATATACATTAGTAGTGATATAGAAATTTCAAAATTAATAGTTATTTCATATATATTAACTTTAAAAAAAATTTCACATATTTATCATTTTAAATATTTTGAATATCTATTCCACTGGGAAGAAAATCTAAGGAAAATGGGTGTTTTTTTTTGTTATAACTCTGTGAGAAAATATTACGAGACACATAAATTCAATAATGATCCATCATTATGACAAAAATGATAACAAAAGCAAATTTACGTAAAAGTCAATATTGCACATTAACATTTAAATTAGAAAATAGTTTATTGAAGTCATAAAATTGTCACACATGGTCCAGGAAGAAAAACAACAATCAATAGTTTGTTAGTATAAAATATGATCTGTCTTTACTAGTCTGATGGCTTCAGTTCATCTATTAATATTTAATTGTTAAGTGATCACAGTGGATTAGCTAATGTTCCCTTCGAAATAACCTACACTTGTTCTATTGGATTTAAATCCAAGCAGTGCAGTGATTCAAGTGATATTTCTGCTTTCTAGTAGTGGCTAAACTACGTGAGCCTAATTTGTCAGTGTTTTGTCACCTGTAAAACAAACTTCTGCTTTAATGAAATCTTGAAACAAATGCACAATTGAAAGACTCAATTCCTTAAGATAGCTACCCTTAATTATACAACCTTCATCAGTAATCTCGAATCCACTCCCCTCATATAGCATAATACCCAGACGACCATTCCAGGATCATCGTAAATTGTGATTCTAGAACGGTCGTCTGGGTGTAAAGGCTAAAGCCATTTTCCGCCCACTTTTTTCCGCAATGTTGGACTAAAATGCTTCCTATTTATGTAAATTGAAAGTAAAAAACACGATTCCATTGATGAAATGTCCCATTTTTGAGCTTTTTTCTCTAATATAAACTGCTGCACCGTTGGTCAAATTAAAAAAAAAAAAGTTGCAGTTTTTAAGACGGTTATCAAATAGATGAAATTTGAAAAAAACGTTTGAGCACTATAAACTTCAACAGTTCTCTGATATGTGGAAAAATATAGTTATTTTCCAATAGCTCTTGCTATTTGGCTTTGAATTTTCTTGACATGCAGTATGGTTTGCTAGTCATCCACCACAGATTTTTCCCTGTGGATCCCAAGAAAAAAGTTTTTATCAGCAGTACTATGGCTTGGAGTGATTTCCAAGACATTTTGTTGACACCGAACGTTTCATCAACACTATGCCCAATACTCCAGTGTTGCATACTTCCAGTCATTCTTCCTCGTGTAAAGTCTCTTGATGGTTTATTTAAACTCTTAACAACAATTAACGGGAGATCTTGCGTTGCAGGAAATATGCTTAATTGAACAATTTTGTCATTTTTTTGTACATTTATCCTGCGTGCACCAGTATCCTGTGTTTTGCGCGCCATCACGGCGCGTGTGCGATAATTATCATGATATTTTAATACTCATGATATGTATATATATATATATATTATATATATATATTTTTGATTTGCATGTTCATTCACTTCATTGCTGACTAATTATAATTTACCTTTTGGCTTAAGCTTAGCATACCATGGCACACTTAATTGTATATTTATAAATATTAGGATAAAAATTTTAACATTAATTATAATGTTTCTTAGAACAAATAACAAATTTATGTGTGTTTGTGTGAAAATGGTGTATTATACTATATGAAGGCTTTGGAAATATTTTGAAATATCATTACTTTAACACATTTTGTTTAGGCATCTTATACCGAGTTTTTTTCTGTAGTAAAATTTCATCTTTTATATCTATAACATTAGAATTTTACCATCAGATTTTTTCCCAAGTGAAAATCAGAAATTTTTAAATGGTAGTGCGTTTTATTAAAAGACTATTCCCTTTTTTCTCAATTTGAATACAGTTTCTTTTGATTTTACTCAACTAAAATGAAGAAATAGTATGGGTCACATTGCAATAATATTAGATATTGAAAGAACAAAATGAAATTTTGAAGTTAAAATTAAAAATTTGCAAGTAACTTTTACAATATTTAGCAAAGCTAATGTAGTTTAATGTTATTTTTTCTTTAAATAATGTTTATATAAATGTCAGCTATTTATCAATTAATAACTAATCATATAGCTTCTAATTTATTTGTATTTTAAAGGACATTTGACAAGAATTTATGTGCAAACATCTTATTAATATCCAAGTAGTATTTTGAATGGGTTTAATGGATAATAAATATATCTGTATGCAAGTAATTACATCTTAATATTTCCATGATAGTCTTAAAAAGAGGATAGAAATTCATTTATGAATATGAGTTATATTGAATCCTACGGTAACATAACATGGTCTACTTATATTACGATAGTAATGTTTTTGTAAAATAATACCTTTAAATATGATTCAAAATTCCTTAGATTACAACAGATTTTCAATTTATCAAATTTATGGGACATTTTTATAAATAAATAGAAAATTCGATTCATTTAATTTATCATAAGCATTCTTAAGAATTTAGAGTCGTTTATCATTTTTGTTAGAAGTAAGGAACAAAGTTTCTTACAACAAAATTTTGTGATTCTTTTCTCAACGAGAATTAATGTTCTGCAGTAAAAATGAGTGAGCATTATTTATTATTTTTACAAGCATTTCCAGTTTTATTTATTCTTATTTAAATACAATAAGCAACCATCTGCATCATTAATAACTGTTTATAATATCATTATTTAAATATTTCCTTAGTTTTTCTTTGCTCTTCTACTGAATGCTTTAATGTAATCATTGCTTAAGCACACAAAATCGAAATTAAATGTACTTTCCAAAAAGTAAGCATCTAAACAGTTCTCGAAGAAGAAGAAACACTAAAGACTACCTTTTCCTCTACAAGTAAAAGAAAATAATGTTTACGATGTCTTGTAGTGAAAACTATAAAATGCATTTAAATAATTATTAGCATGAAAAAGTTGAGAAATAATGATTTAAATTTTCAACAAGAACATAAAAGTTTTTAGTCCTTAGCAAAATGCCTCATTATTTTTATGTAAATAAGAAATATATTTATAGAGTACTCCATCAAGTGTCTTTGTAATTACGATCCTTTCGAAAATTGAAATAAAAAAAAATCTTATAAGTTATGATATTTTCTTATCAAGATATCAGATTTAAAAATAAATACTTAAATTTAAATTTCTTGACATGGAAGGAACCTCTAAATATCACATAGCAACTCTCAATCTATAAAAATATTGTATTAAAAATACTGAAAAATGTGCTCAAGCTTATATGTTTATTAATTGTTTTATGCGAAATATAATATAAAAATAAATTATTAATTGAATTATATTTAGGTTTAATAATATGACATTAACTTTAACATGGAATTATTAAACTAAAAAATTAATATTATTAAACACTTTCGTACATATATTTCAATTTATATAAATAAATACTTTAGATTTTTTCCTGCATATATCAAATCTGAAACCATCATGTTTGAAATACTCTTCATATTATATGAAATGAATATAATGTTAAATATTTCTTGGAAGTAAATAATTTGTGCTACTATCATCATGAACAATCAAATTACTTTTGCTTAGAAGAAAATGTATCTATTAAAATTTTTGTTATGATCATATATACATATTATTAAAGTTAAAAATGAAATTAATTTTAATGTACCTAAATATTTATTGAACTTATATATTTTAACACATAAAATTATTAGTTAATTTTATCAACGTACTGCAGTTTTCTGCAATTTATGTGGCGCAATACGGAAGAATAATATTTTCATTTGAATTCCCTAAAATTATAAGATGTAAATCTTTTTAATAATTACAGATATTTTATCATTATTTATGTCGCGAGTAAAGGCATAATTATTAATCTTATTAACTTTCTGTTGAAATAGAAAAGTTTAATATTTACAGTTTACTTCATCTGCATCAGATAATTTATTTCAAAATTATCATTATTTATGTTAAAAGTTAAAAATAATTTCCATGATATGAATTTATAATTTTCTTGGTATTTAAACAATTTTGAAAATAATATACTGATTAGTCATATATCATTAATAATTAATGTCTCATGAAAATACACTTATATTATATATTTTTTATTCATATATTTATTTGCACAATAATATTTACAAAGTTGTATTCTTTTTTAAAACAATATAAATACCAAATATATGTTCTGATATTTGCGTTTTAAAAAATTAATTCCATTCATTCATATGTAATATGTACTGTCTTTGAAGTTGTTCCGATTATTTCATTTAATTATTAACATGAGTACAAATTTTACTGCATTCTGATTTCTAATATGTGTACCTAAATATTATTCCTGAAAGATTATTTAAGAATTCATATTGAGAAAAGTTCTTAAGACATTTTAATACACTACTATATACTACATGAAAATGGATATTTTATCAAGAAAATAACAGTAGCACGAAATTCGTTGGTTTATATATATATATATATATATATATATATATATATATATATATATATATATATATATATATATATATATATATATATATATATATATATATATATATATATATATATATATATATATATATATATATATATATATATATATATATACTTGTTTCCATATGAAAATTAAAAATTTATTTATTTTATGTAAATTATTATTTATTTTGTGTAAAGGATCATATGATGAATCTGCCAGAAACCTTTATGAACATTTCATTTATATATATATATATTTATATATATATGTATAGAGAGAGAGAGAGAGAGAGTGTGTTTACAATAATTTTCCTTGCCTTTTCTCAGAGAAATGGCAAATATTTATCTCTCAAGTATCAAAACCCTTACAGAGTACAACGTGTCTTTTAAAAATATGCATGCTATTTCTGGATTACTATATAAATATTTTATAAATTGATGAGGCTAAGAGTGCATATATTAAAACCTG
Source organism: Latrodectus elegans (assembly GCA_030067965.1). Taxonomy (NCBI): domain Eukaryota; kingdom Metazoa; phylum Arthropoda; class Arachnida; order Araneae; family Theridiidae; genus Latrodectus; species Latrodectus elegans. Next base: position 49,087,726 of record CM057812.1, read on the forward strand.
AACTTTTATGAATAAAATAATGACTCATTATTTTATTTTTATGATTCATTCATTTGCAGATTCTTCATTTTCTTGTAACTATTTTTTTGATATTAAGTAAATAATATGGCAATTTATATGAATTTTGTAATGCTTAATTGGGTATTCTGGTTAATTTCTTAACTTAAAAGAACATTTTTACTATAATTTGTTAAATATTGAAGAGAGAGAGATTCTATTTGCATTTATAATTGGGTAATAATACTTTTCTTTATAAATATGCTTAAATAATGTAATTTTTTTAAATATAGTGTACACATCGTATAGAAGAATGTCATAATATTAGATAAAACCCTAACTAAAATGAAATTGAAGAACAATTTTTATGTGTTTTGCGTAAAATAAGTTTTATTCATAACTCAGCATATTATACTACAAATATCTATTCTTATGAAGTTCACACTGAATATATGTATTTATATGTAATTTCTAATATTATTTATTAATACAATGAATGAAAAAAATTAAAGTTCCATAATTTTCATGCACCTTCCAAATAATTAACTTTGATAAAGTGATTATTTATATGATCATAAGTATTCTTTGGCTATTTTCATTAACTCCCAAAGTATAACAAGTACAAATGGGAAATCTAATTATTTCTCTTACGAAAATGATTTGAGTCTTTCACTAAAGAAAGTTTTCCTCCGACGTATTCTTAAGCTTTCTTTGCAGAATATTTACACGGAATAAGCTCAGAGTCTGATATTTCAGGTAATTTTTAATATAAACAATTATTTGAGAATATATATTAAATTAAAGAATATCACATTTAAAAAGGCACATTCATGAATTCAGAGAGTTTAACTGTCCCATAATGATGTGCGAAATGCTTAAATATTTAACATATGCATTATGTTGGAATTTGAAAGAATATTTTCTGTCCTTTAATAGGTAAAAATATTTGCTAAGTAAATCAGAGAAATTCATATATTTGTATATTTTATTGGAAAATATTGCAATGTGCTCTATGTTAATTACTGTTTATTAAATGAAAATTTTATCAAAATATAAAACTTTATTTGCTGAAAATAATTTTTAATTTAATGATTGATGGTTGTTTTAGATTTCAAAACAAAAGCATTTAAAAAATATTTAGCAAAATATGATGGTAACATTTTCATAGTTTATATTTGTAGATATATGATATAATTAATTATTCCTGATAAACTTATTAATTTCTTTTTACTGGTTTGTCATGTGATTCTGCTCATCAGATACCCGTTTCATCCAGAAGCTCATTTATTTCAGGAATGCTAACACTATCTCTAATAATGAAGTTACATTAATATTAATTTAACTTATGTTTTGTAATAAACTTTAATTATAAAAAAGGATGTTGATAGAAATGGTAAAAGAATGCAGCATGTTACGAGCAGCGCTTTTTATGTCTATTAGGTCAATGTGTTTTACTTTCCGTAAATGCGACTTATATTATTGATAAATAAATTACACAAGTCTCTAACACATTAATGTAATACATGTACAATGCTGAATGTTATTTTTTCGAAGATACCCAAACCATTTGGACTGGTTTAAATTTTCATTGATGAATGGCACAGTTAAAATTTCGTAAAATAAAATTCCTTTTATAAAATAAATTCTGTATCACTAATACATATTATTTTAATTCATATTGTAAACAAAATATATTCATATTTTCATATCTTAATTTAAAAATATGACTAAATTAAATTATTAAATTTAAATTAAATAGATATTAGATATAAAAAATAGATGTAGAAAAAACATTTATTTGAATAAATTTCAATATATTAACACTATTATTTACTAGGGAATTTTTACATTAATTTTTAAATTGATTAACTGTTAATGTATATATATATATATATATGTGTGTGTGTGTGTGTGTGTGTGTGTGTGTGTGTGTGTGTGTGTGTGTGTGTGTGTGTGTGTGTGTGTGTGTTGTGTGTGTGTGTGTGTGTGTGTGTGTGTGAGTGAGTGTGTGTGTGTGTGTGTGTGTGTGTGTGTGTGTGTGTGTGTGTGTGTGTGTGTGTTTTTTTTTTTTTTTTTTTTTTTTTTCTTAAGAATTTGAATTTTTTCTCTAAATAAGTGAAATACATAATTTTAGTTACAAGCAGGATATATATCGTATAGTTGCGTTTATATATAAATTTCTAATGGAAATGGAAAATAAATTCTAATAAATATGGAAATAAATTACTGTCAAATCCATATCGTGAATGTTAACTTAAAGCAGTTCTTAAAAGATTGCTTAAGGCAATTCAAAATATAAAATGTAGATGAAAGTAGCTATTAATTATTTATTAAATTATCTACAGTATTTTCGCTTCACTCTTACATGACTTTTCTCATGAATTAATTTTTATTGAATAAAGAATATATTTATTTAAATAAGTGGAATATTATTATTATAATATTCATACACAAAAATGTAAAATTATTTTTGTTATCACAGAAAATAATCGCAGACTATTCTCGAATAATTTATCAAGATGTATGTTTTCATTGAAATAATATATATCAATATATTTTAGTTCTTATTTACATTTGATTCGGGATTTTAATTAAAGCATGCTCATAATTAAATAACTAATTGTAAATAAAAATTCATTACTGCGCTTTGAATGCACCAAAATGACTTACAGTATATAATATTTATTCTATTTTATTAATATGATCTTCAGTAAGTATGTAATTAATTAATTAATAGATTTGGGATTCATGAAAACATTTAATGAATTGAGATATATTCTTCATTTTACTTATAAATAATTATTGTTTAAAATTTTAATGTTATACGTTTAAAATATTGTGATATATTTGCTATGATTATGAAAAATTCTATGAAAAATTAAACTAATCTCAAATATAAAGAAAGTTTTATAATATATTTCGTAATTTAAATTTTCATTTTTCCCATGCTTTATCTCTAAAGCTTTGTGTTCAGTTTTTAATTTAATGATAAAGTCTGTAAATATATATTTCTCTACAAGTAATAAATGCATGTTATTTTGCATTAAGTATCATTTTCTCATCAGATAGACAACATTTGAAGACATATACATTTCGTGAATGGCAACAGCTTGAAAACTATGCGATGTGATTCATCTATTTAATGGGTACTCTCAAATGTAGCTATTTAGCGATCTATAGTCTCATAGACATTGATTAACTTTATTTCTCCAGCAATTATCTCGGGAATGTTAATTAGTTTCTTGGATAGGAATTATTCAAGAATGGTCTTTCAAGATCACTAAAAGCTTCTATTCTTTTAATAGAAATCACTGTTTCTTACATTTATTTCTTAATACAAATATGATAGATTTTATATGAATTTTGTTCTTCAAATATCAGAAGACAATAAAAAAGTTTATTATTTAAAAAAATTAACATTTGTATCACTAAAATGAGTTATCATACTAATAATCAATTCGTTAGAAAACAATTGTCTGGAAAACAATTATTATATATCAAATTCTGTTTATTATTTAATTGTTTAATGTTGTATGCAAAAAATGTATTTCAATTACAGCCAAAATCACGCAATAAAAGCAAGAGTTTCAGACTAAATTGGCTTTACAAATAAGATAAAAGAAATATCGAAGTATCATTTTCATGTATAAAGTAAAGAAACACAGTTTTGTGATTTTATTTCATACAAGAAAAATAAATATTTGAATTAAATATACTCATATAAATCTTATTTATTGTTATATAAATACAAATGAATAATATTTAATTCTTATTTTTAACACAAAGTTTCTAGAAGATATCAGTATATATTGTAAGCAGTAATTATTCTAAATTTATTCCTTTATAATTTTTTTCCTTTAATTCTTTGCCAGTATACTGAAGAAAATATTATTAAAATGTATTTACCTATTTTTTTAACAATTTAATATTTTTTATCTGTTCTTATTGAATATATATTTGGTGTATTTGAGGTTTATTTACTATATTTGGAACTATGCATTAAGTTCATTTAAATTTTAGTTTAAATTTATAGTTTTTAGTTTGTAAATTTTAAATGAAATAAAATTTTAAAGTATAGTTGATGCCCTATACATTTATGTTTTTAGAACTGATAACATTATGAAAACATTTATAACAAATTTATTTGGTATAAATTATATTCGTATAACTAAAAAGTTTAAAAGTATAAGATACACAGTTTTTTTTTTATTTATTTAAAAGTAAAGTGTTTGACAATTCCATTATTTTAAGAAACTTTGACAATGTAATATTTCACAAGTTAAAATGAACTAAAGGATCGCGATTAAAAAATCAGAAAAAAATTCACAGCACTATTTTACTGTAGTACATATAACAAATGTTTTACGGAAATTTTATTTGGAGGACTTAATTGTGTGTATGTGGGTTTCATCAATGGTCAGATAATAGGAATAAAATATTCAATTAAACTAATTCAAATAAAATATCAAAAACTTACTTAACAATATACTTACACAAATAATAAATATTTTTATACTGTTTTTTTTTTTTTTTTTTTTTTTTTTTTTTTGTAAATAACACATGTTTATAAAAGAATAAAAATGCTTTAAAATAATCCGTAAGCAAATATTTTTGAATATAAATCTAGTTAAAATTATTAGTATATAGTCATACATATGTATGTTGTTATAAAAATGATTCAGATTAAAATATTTGAAATTTATTTAACAATGTAATAGTAAAAATAAACATTTTTACAATATTTTTTTGCAAATAATAAATGCTTTTACAAGAAGAAAAAAACCAATTTTTATGAAACTTCTTATGCAATTATAGTTTGTCTATTTTGAATATAAATATAGCTAAGATTATTAATACATAGTTTATGAATATTCATATAAGAATGTGCATGTTAAAAACGCCTTAAATGTTTTAATATTACAAGAAGTTTTACAATAAAATATCAAATCAATTATTTCACACTATATTTATTCATAAGCTGCTATACTGTTTTATATATATTTTAATCTGAATATGAGGAACATCTTGAATATTGCATCCACTTATATATGTTAATAATATGTACTAATACACACTTAAAATAAAGTATAAAATAAGATATGAATTAAACATTTCTGTACGTATTAAATCCCTAAGAATTTATGCCTCTTATGAAATAATTATTGTTCTTTGGAGATATTATAATACGATTCCATACATATTGCAAAAGGACTCATCAAAAGCAAATATTTCAATAAGTCATCCATCAGCATTCATTTTTTGTTAATATCAAAAATGTAATTTGTTTTCAGAAACAATCATTGTTGTTTGCATGTTGTATTCATTTTAACGTTTGTTCTTACTTAATCTGTTATTGAAAACCGTTTCTATTTCTTTGAGGCTTCGAAGTTAAGCGCAAAATTCTTAAAAATGAGCAATATGATTAGGGAATTATTATGTTTTAGCAACTATAGAAGATATGAAATTTCTATTATAATTGTGATAAAAATCTTTTATCACTACTATCCTATGTGTTTTAAGTTTATTTAAGTAAATTGCTCATTTCAAAGTCACTTTAAGTCCCTAATCCCCCTCTATTTATTTCTTTATACATAAGAGGAATAAGAATGAAATACCTAAAATATCTGAAATCAACATTTATAGGAAGATTTAGAGTTGTCGTGATTGTATTTAAAATTAATTTCAATAAATGAAAATGCTTAAAATGTGTTTCACAGTTTTAATTAAATCTCAATTAGAAAAATTAAAGAACTGGTAGACATTTTTATAAATAATTTTTAAATTTAATTTTAAAACTTTAAGCGATATTCTTTTATAAATAAGAAAATTAAATGACTGTTCTTAATAATCAGACGAAAATGAGTGAATTGTGAATAGAAAAATACTTATCTTGAAAGAAATTCATTTTACAAACGTTTAATTTGGTAACTTCGATAAAACATCTTTTTATGTTTGAGTTTAAATTCGATAAAAATCGAAATCAATCTGTGTTCTGATATCAGTTGTTAATAAGGGAACTAGTAGGGTATCCCCATCTATTGGCGTAATATGGTGAATATTTTTAGTCGCCAAGTTGCCTAGCGTGCGTTTTTTAAAACAGGAAATTTCCCGAAGTTCGAAAAATAAGCATTGCATGTAAGCAATATTATGCACATCAGACATTATGGAAAAGTTTATAAGGAAAACATAAAAATAAATTAAAAAATATATAAGATAAATTAACAAAAAGAAATTGGGAATATATAACAGTTTACGATATTAAAAATATAAAAAATATACAAATCGATTAAAAATGTATATAAATAAACTAAAAAACGACTGAGACAACTAATAAATAAAGTAAATAAAATTGTAAAAAAAATACGATGTTTGGATGCTGGAAACAACAAAACAACAGAGGGAAATCCCCTACTTGTTCCAACAACAGCAAACAGCAGTCAAATGGCTTTCAATCGAAACGTAGAAAAAAGAACAAAGAAAGTTAGAGCAAAGAAACTCGAAGTGAGACTAAAAAAGCTGTTGCCACTGAAAAAAGTACATATATAACGTTACAATTATATATAACATGAGAAAAACAAAATCTAGCAACCAAAAAATAAGAAAAGTAACAAAAACTAAATGTGGAAACATTACAATAAAAACAAAAACTGAAATTGGCAACCCTACGATCAAAACAAAGGGCGCCAGATTTGGCGAGAAATCACACAGATGGGGATACCATACTTACACCTTAATAGTTTATGTCTATAACTCATGGAATATATGCACTTCAAAAAGTACCTGTATATCCCGAGCCGAGCATTACAATTTCCCGAATACGGATATTGAAAATAATGATATTGAATGGTGGAATCCTGAAAACGATGATTTATTTTACTAGTAAAAGTAAAACTTCTCCTTTTAAGTATTAGAAAAATATAAGGTAAACATATTACTTACGTAATTTAATCTGTTTTTTTAGATTTTAAGAGCTGGAAACTAATTTAAAATGAATAAATATAATTCTATATTCCTATGTTTCTAGAGAACATTTCCTTCCACATTTTGATGAGAAATATTTTGTATTATCCTAGTCTGTTTATTTAAAATTCTTTATTTTATTATAAACACAGAACTATTAAGAAACAAAAAAAAAACTCTCAAAAATTATAATTAAATTCTATCATATACTACACAAACTTATTAATTCTAAAGTAATGTAATACTATTCACGAAAATTCTCCTTTTCAAAAAGAAAGAAAGCAATTTGAGAGAGAGAGAGAAACAAATATTACATTTAATTTTGTTTCTATAAAATATATTTAGGAATTATAATATTTCTTTATTTTCTTTTTAATGCCTTATGTATGTGCATTAGATTTCCGTAATATTAATCAAAATCATAAACATTAATATTGGGGTCAATAATGTCATCTATGAAATAAAAATATTTATTCTCAAAATTATCATGGTAATAATTTAAATACTGCAAAATAAGGAAAAATTATTAACACATTTAAATAGTAATAAACTATAGGAAATTAGATTAATTTTCATTATCTGATATTATTAATTTTTTTTCAAAGAGATAGCGATGTAAGTAGGATTTATTCTCCTTTTTGATTTAATTTACTTTCAAATATTGCTCAGACATCAATTGCGTTAAATGTAGTGCCCTTTATCAAAAGGTATCGATGACAGTTCTCTCATGAAGGTAAGAATAATATTAAGAGAGATTCCAAGCAATGCGGGAACACCATTTTTCTTTGAAACTTCTAAATATGTCAGTTTCCATATCGAATTATCTTTAATTAGAATTAAATATAATTAACTTCGATTAGGATTATTTTAATTACAGTTCTTATTCTCATTTCCCTGTAACAATTTTAAACAAGAAAAATCAGAATATCGTTCACAGAATAAAGCAGAGAGGCATATTTTTTTAATAAAGCCATATTGTTGCATTTCTAAATAATGACGAATCTATTTTGTAAATAATGTACAATACCACAGCATATTATTTGTAAAATTGCTTGTAATGTTCTTATACTAAGCTTAACACTATAACCTAGTTAAACACTTAAAAGTATGTTTTAATCAATCATTGAAACTATTTTATCCATTATATCATCAATCAAATATTTTGAAGCTCTACATCATTCAACAATCAAACGTATGCCCTGTAGATTCTTTCTGGGAAAACATACATTTTCCGTTATATTAGACATTCTCCAGAGAATTACTTTAACATACATCCTTCTACTATAAGTGATGGAATGGTAAAACTTGATACGTCTCTTTCTAATGATCTCACTTCAACGTGCTTATATGAAAAGCATTCTCAGGCTCACTCTCATTTTTTAACTTTTTGTCATACGCCATGCCAAAAACATCATTTTGCACTAATAAGACCTTAACTGCTTATATTTTGTTCACTTTGCTTTTCTTACAATACTGTCAACATCTGAGAAAAGGCACAGTCAAATCGTTTCTTAATAAGAGGCACACCATGCTTTTGTTTGCTAAGTATTTATTGGTGATCATTATACATTTTTATTATTATTGTTATCATGTTTTGTTAAACTTTAATGATAACTGATAAACAGTAAAATTATATTTGCTTAAAAAGCATGTTGCATAATAAAATTTTAAGAACATATAATTTTTTAGGAAAAATTTTAAAATAAATATTTTATTAATATTTAAACCTCTTTCCCTATTTTTTAAGGTTTTTTCAACATTTATAATGTAATCACTTTTTTACATACTTCTGACACCTGAAATTATCTATTAATTTATTTTAAAATATTTCAGATAAATTTCTGAATAGTAGTACAGAATAAAATTATAAAATTGTTTCGTAATGTATAAAAGGATGAAAGGTAAAAAGTCCAGTAGTATTTTAAAATAGATTTAGTAATTACTTATTTTTACAAAACCATTATTCATTTCATTGGTAGTTTGTTGAAATATATACTAAAATGCTATTATATAAAAGTAATGAATTAGTAACAGATATTGAAAGAATTTTTTTGTTATTCCAAAATAAATTTTTAACAATAAAATGCAATAATATGCATGTTTTCACATATTGGATTTCATCATCCTGATTTAATTATAAAGAAAAAATCAGAGTTTATTTGATTTAAAATTGAATTACAGTTTAAGAAAATCATGAAGAATTTTCTTTTCTCAAGAATTTTCTTAAGACTGTAGACTTCAGTACTTAAAAATTACTTGAAAGTGGTGAGCAATCTATAGAGTTTCATCCACACAAAATTTGGAAACAAAATTGCACTTATATTTTTCTAGAATAAAAAAAGACTTGGCACAATTTTTCACTACTTAATTTGAATCATGTCATAAATCTTACTAAAAATTTATATTTAATTATTTTTCGTTTTAAAAATATTGAAAAAAGTTACAATTCTTCCATAGTTTCTTTTTAAAAAATAATTAATTGTTATTTCTGATAATTTCATGCAAAATAAAGTAATGATAAACATTCCTGTCGGTTCTATTTGAATCAACGACATACAGAATAATTTGATGGTATATTAAATAATGAGTTAAAGCAATATCACACATAATTTAGTTCAAACTTTTAACCTTTAGTTCAGAACTTACACCATTAATTAAATACTTCAATTTAAGATATAGAGATTTTAGTTCAATCTCAATCAATATAGTTGTAAATAGAATAAGTTTTTTCAGTTAAATTAAAAATATAATTTCAATGAAAATATATCTTTATTTCAATTAATTTTAAAATTTTTAATCTCATTTAAAAATTTTAATAAAGCTATGTTCTAAATAAGTGTTTCTCTAAAATTGATTCTAATAATAAATTATGAAACAAATATATCAAAGAATATGCTTAATTTCAAGATAATACAAAATAAGAAAAATAAAAACGATTTTTCTTAATATAAAGTTCCATTAAACAAGTCATATAAAATATGTGACTTGTGATATGGAACTATATATTGAAATAATACATTATAAAACGTTATAATTTCTTACAATATTTGAGACGATGTTAATTTCGTGTGACTTTTTTATTGTAAAAAAGTTTTTTAATGCGTTAATTTTTATATCGACATCTAAAATGTTTTCGTCAGAAATTCATATCGGCATTGCTATTAATTATGCATATTTAGTTACGAAATTGAGTGTCCTGGTAGAAAAACAATGCTAAAATTAATTATATATTTGAGGATTTCGCCTATATAAATTTAAATTTATATATATGTACGCTATATATATATATATATATATATATATATATATATATATAGTAGCAGGAGTATATATATATATAGTATATATAGTATATATATATATATATATACTATATATATATATAAATATACATACATATATATATATGGTTATATATTATATATATATATATATATATATATATAGTATATATATACAGATCTCTAAATAATATTTTAAAATAATTTTGATTTATCATTCAAAACTTTGAGGAAAAATATTTTGTGGATCAAGAAATACATTAATAAATACATAATTGGAACAAGATCCCAAGAAATACATACTTTGTTAAAATAAGGTCTAATGTACAGAAAACATGCAACTGTTTTCTGTACATCTGACCATATTTTAACAAAGGTTTCTTTTTAATATTGCATTTCAATGTTTTAATAAAAATCTCAATCATAAGTGATTTAAACATTTGTCTCTTTTATTATATTTTGTAAAATGTTATAAAAAGAATAAGAAGCTGCATGTTACACAGTAAATTGAGTAAAACCGAAGCGAATGAGTAATAATTAGTATTAAATTGAGCATTGAGCTCTTATAACCATGCAATTGAGTAATAGACACACACACACACACACATATATATATGTATATATATATATATATTGAAGTTATATTATATATATATATATATATATATATATATATGATACTTAGTTATATTATATATATATATATATATATATATATATATATATATATATATATATATGTATATATATATATATATTGAAGTTATATTATATATATATATATATATATATAAAGAGAAATTTTTACTTATTGTATACATTGAAAATAAATTAAATAGTATAGCCTTTCTTAAGGTGAAATTAATTTTAATATTTGTAAGTTTTACGATGTTTTGAATTTTTATAAAAATTATTTAATCCTTCGTGATTAAGACTTTTATAATGTATTTTTATCAAACTCTTTGATTTGTTTTCCAAATAGCATTATTTAAACAGAAAAATACTTGTAAAGTGCTTTTATGTTTAAATAAAATTCAATATATTTTATTTATACTTATTTTCTTTTATTTTATGTTTACAACTGGAATATGGTATGTAATATCTCTCAACTAATTTATATATTATAAATTTAAAAATACATATTACTTAAGCTTTTCAAATTTATCAAATTACAATTTGAAAAGTTTTATAAGTTATAAATTATTGATGAAAATTACCAGTAGTGTGCTATCAAAAGTTTTCGAAAATCGAAACTTGTAATTACACTAACTATATTTTATTATAAGCTTTATATTTACATCACGCACAAAATATTTAATATTACGTAATAAATATATTTATTATTCTAAATTTTAAATACAATATACATATAGATAGCCACTCTCAATTTATAAGTTACCATTAGACGTATTTTCTCATGAAATACATTTATAAATTTTAAATATTTCCCAACATTAGAATAATTGTGTACCTATAAAGAACACTGAATAAAGATTTACATAATTCAGAAATATGAAAAAAAGAAAAATAAATATCATTTTACTATCATATATGTAAAAAAAATCATTATTATTTTTTTTATTAAAAATTCAAGAATTTTTTAAAAAAATATCACTATAAAATTAAAATTATTTTCCTACTTTTTACCAGAAAATATAACCTGCCATAATTATATCCTAATTCAAATTCCTGTTATCATTTTTTGTTCATTCCCTAAAAACGTTAAATAAACACAATGTAGTAAACATTGTTTATTCGTAAGCACTTGAAAACAATTAAGAGCACCATTAATATTAGCAATTCCTTACCTCTTTAAAATCGTTTTTGCATTCAAAAATTCAGTAATTAAAGGAGATTAACTAATAATTTAGTGTTAAATTTTCTATATTTTTACTAAGCTGTAATAAAACATTATTTTTAAATGAAGTGAATATTCTTGGAACAATGGAGTCTTTTATAGTTAAATAAAATAGTTTGACATTAATAGAGAGGTAGAAAAATATCCATATATTAAAATACGGTTAAAATTCTGCGGAAGTTTAGCAAAAGTGGCACGGAAATAATCGAAGATCGATAAGGCCTTGCTACCAGCAAGAAAAGTAGTGAAACTTTAACTAAACTTGCATCCTTCGTCCCTCCAAATCATTAAGCCTTCTTCTCATGATTAAACATTATGTAAATTTTGAAAAGAGTGAGTGCCTTTCTTTAACTTTACAGTTTTAATGTTCTATAAAAATCATTAACCAAAAGTATCGTAAATTTAATCAATAATTTAGTATCTTCTGCCACACACTATTTATGTTAACAAATAACAAAATATTGTTACTATTAATATTTTTTTATATCTACCTTATATAATGTATACAATTTTTATAGAAATTGTACTGAATGTTTTATGTAGTTTCTACATTTTCATTTCAAATACTCGCATTCATTGTATAAATACCTTCAGGGAATTGTTTAGTGAAGAATAGAGAATTTTACCTGAATAAATAATAATGTTAAAAAATAATATATTGTTATATAAAAAAGTAATATAATGATGTTTATAATTGTCATCCATATATTTAAATATTATTTTCAATTTATTCATAGCAATCAGAAACATATCAGATACAAAAAAAAATAATAATATTCTGTGCTTCGGGTAACATTGTTAGTAATACGATATTTTTTAAAAATTTGTTTCCAAATGTCTCAGAATTACTTTAAGATTTCTAATATTGAAATATCCCCTTATTTTTTTTTTAAATAAAAAACAAACAAACTGACAACTAGAAAAAAAAAGTAAAGTTATGACATATCTTCATTTTTCAATTGTACATACATCAGGCAAGATGATTCATTTTGCATTTAATAACTTTTTCATTTGCTTTTATAATACAAAAGGTAGAATAAGCGAGGATATTTTTTCAGATGTGAATTTTGCTTTACTGTTGAAATTTAAAACTAAAATATAATTTAAATGACTCTGAATATTAAAATTATTTTCAAAATACACTGCTGGCCACAGTAAATGCATCATCCTGAAGGGAACATGCAAATAACCTAAAATTTAAAACATGCATTAGCGGAGGTGAGATGCGCAAATGATTGGAATTTCAGCACAGCTGCATATCACGCATGCCTGTGACGCCAATTCAAAATGATATTTAAGGATTAGAGATTTTGACAATTTTGTGGGGTTTTTTTTTTTGGGGGGGGGGTTTAAAGATTATTAGGCCTCGTATAAAAGAGCTATTCCCTTCTTGATCAAGTACTGGAATTCGACAGAGGAAAGATTGTGATCTACCGAGATTACGGATTATCTTTCAGGGAAATCGTTAGTTGTGTTTGCCGAAACCAAATAATTGTGTGTTATATGTGATTGTTGGAGTCAGGAGGATACGGACGGACTGGTGTTAACAATCACATCCACTTCAGTGCATCACTTCATGTGATAACAGGCAAATTGTGCGCATGGTAGTGATAGACCGCTCAGCCACATCACGAACCATAGTACAGCACATTCAGTATGTAACGCATCATTCTATACCTGCGTGTACCATTCAACGCCATTTACGGCAGAGTGGTTTAACCTCAATACGTCCAGTACTTTATCTACCCTTGACGCCGAACCATAGACGTTTCCGCCGCCAATGGGGTGATGAAGAAAGTATGTGGATGATAGAATGGAATGAAATTGTATTTACTGACAGTCACACTTCTATCTGCAACAACAAGATGGTTCCATTCGAGACTGGAGACACCGTGGAGAGAGGATGCTAAAAAGCTACGTTATGCACCGCTACACTAGTTTTCGGAACAGGGTATTATGGCAAGGGGTGTTATTGGATATCACTCTGGCATTCGTCTAGTACGCAAGAACCACAGTTCACTGAAGTCTATAAATTTAATCATTTAATACTTGATCAACATGTTATCTACAAAATAAATTTTCTTGTGATATATCTTGTTGTTACATTCTGGTGCTAAAATTTGGATGGTCAACTATGTATACGCAATCATTGTTCCTTTATTCACAAATAATTTTTATTTTTAACAAAACCATATGAAACTATTAAACATAATAAAAGTATTTTAACATAGTGTATAAACGATTATACAGTTAATTAAATTTATACCACGTAAGGCCATAGTATATACTGTGAAAGAAGTGTAAAATTTGAACCTTAGTTTATTTCATTTGTTAATTATTAATTTATATCGCAATTTGAAAAGTAAAAGATTATATTAAGAAATTGACTATAGCATTTTTTACACTAAATATATTAGTATAATTTAGAATAGTTGAATATTTGAGTTTATTAGTCATAAAGAAAAAGAGATATTTAAATTCGAATATTCAAATTTTAATCCAGTACTTAATCATATGGCATATAGAAACATATACGAGAGTCACTCTGATAGTTTTGAGATACAACTAGGTTTTTAAAGTTATATTTAAAAAAATTAGCTGTGTTCAAAGTAGTCTCCTCCAGCATCAATGTACTTTTGTAGACGATTTTTCCACAGATTAAATGCCTCAAGCCATTCATTTTTTGGAATAGATGCAAAAGGCATTTACAGCCACATTAACTTCTTCTTCTGAAGGATAACGGCATCCACGTTAAGTTCTTTTTTAGATTAAAGAATAACCAAAAGTCACACATAGCTAGACCAAAGGAATACGGCGGATGTTCGATCACTTTAATTTGTTTTTTTTTTTAAGAAACTCAACTGTTAATCCAGCTGTATGTGAAGATGCAATGTTATTGTGAACTATTATTCCCCTAACATTCAGTTCTTGTAGAATTTCTGGAAAGCATTTAGTGGTATACCAGTTTGCGGTTACTGTCATGAATGTTTTTGTGTATGGCTGTGGATCCAATTTTAAGTTCCTTCTGTATCATTTGATAGGTACAGCGATTATCATCCATTAACATTTTTCGTTTGGCAGACACATTATCCGGGATTACTGCCGACGGAAGCCTTCCTGTATGTTCTTCATCCTGATGAAAATTGCGAGCTCTTTTAAATTCTCTAAGCCATCTGAATACAGTAGCACGAGCTGGAGATTCACCAAGAAATGCTAATTACAACCGTTGAACGCATTCTTCTTGATTTAATCCTGCTGTAAAATAATAGAAAATCATAGCGCGAAAATGCTCTCGCGTCAAGTCAATTTTCTCTTCTTTTAAAATTTATTCTACACTAAACAAGTTGAAGTAAGTTAGTAAAAAATCGCGTCTTCTGTGTTAAAATACTTTGTATTTTAAAATTAAACCATTATTTTTATTTTGTAAATTCTCGTCTGCGCGTATCTCAAAAATTTCAGAGTAACCCTCGTAATAAGAACAATATTCAACATTTTACTTAAATTTTATGTGTTAAATAAACATATTTAATTTACTGTAAAATTCCTTAATATTTCAGTACAGCAAAGGCTTATGAGTTATAAACTCAAATCCAAAACATGTTAATTGAAGAATATCTTTATTATTATATAATAAAATATGATATAAATAGAAAAATTGTTACTTTAAATGTAAACATAATCACACACACTTGCACACATACCATTTTATTGCCACCAAATTGTATATTTAACTGTAAAACAATTTTATGTCTACAAAATCTATTAGTTATTAAAATGAATCGATTAAATTTACTTAAAAAAGGAATATTGTAAAGCACTTTGTAAAATATTTTAGTATAGTACATTCAATAAATGTTTTGCTTATAGTAAATATAATTTCATTTGTCTTTTAAAATGAAACAGCAGCTTAAAGCGCATAATACATTGTGAAACAATTATATCATCATTTTAAGGAATAAATAGTCTAGGTTGAAGCATAAATGAAAAAAAAATATCATTAAACAATATCTTTAATGAAAATATATTCTTAGAAATGCTTGCGAAGAAATAGTAATAATATAATAATATATAAGTCGTTTTTCTTTGGATACATTTTACACTTCTTTTTAAATATTTGAATTATATCCTAAAAATAAGTAAAATCTTAATTTTATTTAGAAAATATGTGATAATATTTCTAATAATACGCTACAAATAATATTATAATCATTCTTAATATATATTAATGCCAAAAATGAGTGAAATGAAAATATTAACTACAAATCAAATTGTTTTAATAATAATGACACATTACATCAAATGCAAATATACTATAGTAATTTGTTTTAGAAAAAAATAAAAATTCTGTTTTAAATTCCTTATTTAAAGTTAAGTGTTTAGTTTAAAATTTCATAGAATCAATGCATAATTGGATATTTCTGTTCGTTTCCAATTTACACAGATTCTCAAAACGCTAGTAAATTTCCCGTTTTGTAAAATATGTTTTACGTTATCTATGGTTAAATATAAGAAAAATGCAAAGATTTAAAAGTAATATATATTTATAAAACTAATTATAATTCCTATGCATATTTAATTTTTGGAAATAATTTTTAATTCAAAGAAATATTTCTTAAGAACAGCGAAACAATAATATTTTTTTACGGTCACACACAACTATCGGTATTGATTTATCAATGCTGCTATAATCGGGTAGGAAATAATTACCTCTTTTAATGGAAAATGTAGTGGTTACGATATATAATACGATAAACCAAATAAGAGTAACGTCTCAGTGATGAGGCCGCTTATTGCCATCAAATGTTCAATTCGATCAAATGAACTTCTGGTTTAGGGTTTTTATAACGTTTACTTAGATTATATATCAAACTTTCTTTCTTAAATATGATTCAAAATTATAGGAGGGTTGAAAATAAAAATTATTAACATCAAACGACTAATATAAGTGTTAGAAAATATTTTGCCTTTACATAAACTCTATATTTATAAAATAGAAGTTGCTATAAATTTATATTTCATGTTAAGCTTTGTGAGATATTCTTAACATATGAGTTAAAATTTGGTACAAAATATAAAATTAAAGAAGAAAAACTGAAATTTGTAACTGTACCACAACAGATTCACCAAAGTCACTATAGAAAATCTTATTATGAAGATTCATGCTACACCAAATTCAAATTTTTTTTCATTCATTCTATGTTATATATTTTTGGAAATATTTAAAAAAGTTTTAAGCAATAGAAAAAAGTTGATTTTTAGAATTATTTTTGAAAATAAAATGAACATATACAATTTTCCAAGCAAAAATATTATATCACTTTATATTTTTCTTTTTACAAACATTACACAGCGAAATCATAAAGTATGTTAAATCTCAAAAACATTGCGAGTACATATATCCGCAGAAATATGCTTTTTATTCTTCTCCTTTCTTTAGTAGTCAACTATAAAATCTTTCGTTAATTTGAAATTTTTAGTAGTCTATTAAATGGAAACCTTTTATTTATATCTCAATTCAAGGATATGCAAGGGGAAGTATGCAAAATCCACTCATCCGATAGTATTTGTCAGGTAATATTTTGGATCAAAAAATTAATTTCAATTGCATATTAATTTAAGGAAATATATGAAAAGTTAAATTAAAGAAAAGATATTTGTTCTTTAGTATATAATTTGTCTTATTAATTGATTGTAACTTATTGTGTATTTTTTTCATTTAACTAAAAAAATTATCGTGCATTTAATTTGAATAATTTGATTAAAGGAGTTTACCTAAAGAATATAGTTTGTATTATTTCTATAATTCCTTACAAGCCAATACCTATCATAAAAATTTCAAATGTTCAATTTTGTAAGTCTGGGTGTGCA